>WEIT01005628.1:28725-66747 GCA_013389985.1 Dryoscopus gambensis
GGAAACATGTTCAAGAGAACACCTTGATCCAGAGCAAGGAGAGGGTTAAAACAATTCTTCCATCAGGTAACATCTCAGTATCTTTACTCAGAAATAAATTACAATGAGATCAAATTTCAAGTTCGCTGAACAAAAAAATTATTTCTAACTAAACGCAGAACTTTATATCACACCATGTTAATTCTGCAGTCTGTCTTCCTCAGTGATCGTGAGCTCCTTATGCCCATAAATCAAAACTATAAAAGACAGCCTACTACAATTGAACTCAACCAGCTGGAGAACGTTAAATGAATTTAGGAATAACACTCAATATAAAGACAAAGAAACAATTTTGTTTTCTGACAAAGAGAAGTTACAAAATGCCTTCAAATTTCCTTGAACTTCTGATTCCCCTGACCTCACAGATGAGACATGAACCTGATCACATCACACACTTCCCTAAGTGAGCCACGGGCTTGCAGTGAGGAAGAGACAAAGACCAGCCTTGGAAACTGAAAAAACTTTCAGGAAATGAGATTGCTTTGATCTGGCATCAGTTCTTATCTTGTCATCTTATTACAATGAAATAGAAACTTGTCAAATTATCAGCAAAAATTAATTATCACCTATATACTTACTTGAAAAACGCAATAAGGAGATTAACCATGATTATGTACTGTACAAAGAGGTAGACAGCTTGAAGAAAAGGGGTCAACCATGTTCCCGGGCCACAGAGATGAGCAACTTTTTCATCAGAATTATTTGCACATACTGTGTTGGGAAAAAAAGACACAGAGAAGACATGTACATCTTTCAGATCCCCCAGCAGGTATAGACACACACATACAAAAAAAGTCACTTAGCAGTTTGCAACAGCCAACTACCATGCACTGGTTCTGCAATTCAAAATGTCTCCATGCATTTAGGAACATGGCAGAAAAACAGAGATGATGGGGACAATCAGATTCTGGCTGATACTGTGCTACAATCATATTATTGTCTTTTCTAAAAAAGCATACTACACCATCACAGCCAAANAAACGCAATATCTCTAGCAAGAGTCCAAGAGGGTGCCTCGTCAGGATACAGGATTGCCTTCCTGGGAACACCAAAACTAAGGAGCACAAGCGCCATAATCACCACAATGTAAAACATGTTGGCCACCTATTAACACAAAAAAAGTCAGTTAATCCACGAGGTCATAAATATCATCTCACAACTTAAAAACTTCTACAGTGACAGTGTACACTTGAGAAATTCTATGTATTATATAAGGAAAAGAGTCCAGGACACAAATATTTCACTCAGGAAAATTTGTTAAATAACAAGCCCTGTAAAAAAACCCCGAAACTATTGGGTTTTTTTCCTGTCCTTCCTTATAGCATATTTAGTATCCTTGGTCAAAGGCAACTGACCCTTTCAACTTGAACACTGGATGTACACGAGGAGCAGCTGACAAACAGAAACATTCCTTCCTAAATGTACTCAATAGCTGCACGAAAACCAGAGGTCGTTTTCCAAGGGCAGGAACACAGAACCTTTGCCTCTTGCAAGAAATCAAAGTGAGGAAAGGAGCAACTTGATGCCCTTGTTTTTAAGGAATGACAGGGTTCAATTTTGTAGGAACCATTTTATAGAAGGAAGAAACACAAAAGTCCCTTCCACATTCATATATACAGCTCTCAAGCCTTAAAATGTTTTTTTAACATTCTGAATAGCTACTGGCAGCACAACCAGGTTATTTAATTTGAAGTTTAAACAATTTTAGTATTTTTTGTGTGAGATGACAACAAGCACAATCCATTCCCAATTTTCCATAGCACAAAACCATGAAGGTGGTTTAGAACAAGTTAAAAGTTTTGCCCTAAAGAGTACAAAGGCTATAAATGGGGCCTAAAAGGGAAGCTGAATCAAAACAAGGCTTCATCATATTCATTTAAGCCTCTGACATCTGAGAACAAAACAGGTCAGAGAAGGAAGATTTGCCTTTTTTTTACATTCCTGTGACAGAGATAGCTCCATAAAGGAAGCCTTACAATCAGTGCTTGTTTTGGAACACTTTAAGTTATATTCCAGGTAGCCAATTCCACACACCAAGTTGTTCACCCATTACAGCAGGATAAGAAACATTTTACTCTATAAAACTATGAGAGAAGTTGTAAATGAATGCAGCTGGGAGAAAAAAAAATCAGTAACAAACATAGTACTTACCATTTTCCCAATCATCATAACATAAGGGCCAGCCTGTTGATTTACAGCTAGAAAATCCAGTAATCGCACATACCAAAAAATTATATTGAGACAGTATGTTATTCTTCCAGCAACAAAGACGTAATTTTCTCTGTAAGTGTTTTCTCCAAAATTCCCCTTGGCTCCAAATCTTAACGCAAACCCAATGAAGAAAGTGACAATGGCAACTGTGTCACTGATATTGAAGTAATCACTGAACCACACTTTGATCTTCTGATTAATCTTCCCAGCCTCTGACATGAAAACCTGTAAAAGAAATGAAGGTCAGGACAGCTCATATTTATTGCACAGGGACCAACAGTGAAATATATGAATCACTAGCATTTTTATACTTGCAAAAATAAAATAGGTTTAAGATAAAGGCGTTGCACCATGTACTCTGATGCTCGACGTTTCTTAGGTTTTCTTGCTTATACAATAATAGTTTAAAGCATACTGTTTTAACTGACAAAAAAAGGTTAAAATCCCAGATTGCCACAGGCTTACCTCACGAATTTTCTCAATTGCTGATGTGAAAATGTAAGCAATAACAATCCACTCCTGAACCGACGGCAATTCTTCCATTTTTACAAGAACCACAAATGTGTAGAGCATGAGGAATCCTAAGTATGCCAACTAAAAAACCAAATAAAGCATATACATATAATTACTGAAGAATCCTTTATAGATGTACATGGAATCTTTTGATGTGGTATACAACAAAAGCTTCAAGTAGCATTACACAACTATATTTACCCCTTTAAACAGACAAGTTATTATTTATAAGGGAATGCAAACATTTTCATCTTAGAAAAGGAAAAATAGCTGTAATAAACTATTTATTGTTAGCAAAGCTTTGCTCTTATTACAGCTATTTTCCTTTAGTACAAATCCTAGCATTTCTGTCACAATGATTGAAACAAAGCTGTGCATGAACACTTCAGACTAATAAATGGTTATAGAACTCCTGCTAGCAAATGATGAAATTAACTACTCAGAACAGAATTTTTAAAAAACCAAAATCACAGGGCACAGCACGTGCATACACAGGTTTATAAAATCAAGTATTCTCATGTCCAGCTTAGCAAAGTAAGGGGTTTTCTGCCTGCTTTTTGGAAAGTGCTTAACATTGATTCAATCAGAGGTTCACGTTGGGAAAAGAACCCAAAAATCTATGCTACATTTCCAAATAAAATACACACTACACACAGAAAAAAACTCACCGTATTAAACCAAAACTTCACAATTGGAGCATGATAAAATGCATAAAACTTCTGTGTAATTGGGAGTCTTTTAGGTTTTGCTGGAGTCTCCATGTCATGCTTCTCGAAAGTACTGTCCAAGATCCTCACTTCTTTAAAAACCTCCTAAAATAAAAGGACTGTTAACTTCCCACACAAAAATACATGCTTTTTGGCACTCCTTCACTTCTGCTTTGACTTAAAAATGTGATTATTTAAGTGAGGAATGCTGGTTTTAATGTCTCCCCCTGCCCCACATTACCATAGGTATTTCATCTGCTGCAGTCTGGAAGTTGTTCTCGCTGTCATCCATTGCCATCTGATGTGCATCTTGAGACTGAGGAATATGTGACATCTCAGCCTTGGTCTTATATTCCAACAGCAGTATGGCAGGAGGGAGTAGAATACTCAATATCACCTGGAAAAGATGAAGGCTAAGTGTAAATAGTTCACAGCTACATTAAGGCATCAGAATACACCAACACACAGAATAGCCTCTGAAAATACATTATTTAAACTTCACTTGCTTGTTATGGAGGGGAAAAGTGTAGAAAACAATTAGTTGTTATTACTTGTATATACACTGAAGAGCTTAGGATCACATATACAGAGTGTTTCTTGACTTGAAGACATAGGAAATGGGAAAAACCAACAAATTCCAAAATTCAAAGCTACTAGAAAAGAATGTACTCCAAGCCTGAAGACAGAGATGTTCTGTTTGCACTCTGTTATTTAATTAATTCCCAGAAACTCTGGAACTGTGCATTGTTAAAGTGTATTTTATATATAAAGTTGTGCTTTGTGGGGGGAGAGCAGAGTGGTGTATGTTTAATTTGGGGCGCTTTTTTCAATTTATGGTAAAAAAATGAGCTAAGGTATAGATGAAGAGAGTAAGTGAAAGCTTTTTACTGTCATTAGCCTGTTACAAAGCAAGCAAGAAAACAGTTAATCAGTTAGCAAAGAGGATTTTAGTAGGTCACAAGTTAAATGATGCTTGTAGGTATTTTGTAGGAAAGTTTTGTTTCATTATACTTCCAGCAACAATTAGGTTTTGGCACACCATCTCAAAGAAATATGCAACTCCCATTTTGGTTCAATTGATCTATATCAATTGTCTCTGTCTAGATCATAATTGATCTGTATCTATACCACACAAAGGGCACCACTGGAAAACCTGTCCCCGATTTGCCTACCCTTGTTTCGTTCTGTGCCCTGCTTTTGCTCAGCTCCTCCAAAATAGGATATTCACAAAGCTTTTTTACATCAAGTCTTATGTTCTCCCTGTAAAAAGCCAAAATGCATGATACTACACACTTACAACAGGTTTTCCATCTGTTAAGGTTTGTTACTACTATGTTTTTAGTAGTGGATTAGTATTCACATGATCTCTTTAAGCCTCTGATTAAAGGCTACTTGCCTGGTTTTTGCCTTCTATATTTCTGTACCTTATTTGAAAAGATAATAGAGCGTCAAAAGAAGAGTTTACAACAAATATTCCAGTTTTGATTATGTTATAGGAAACTGGTTTACAGGATTTATTAATAAAAGCTATAGTTGTGAAAGCTTTACACTAACAGCATTTTAAACACACGCTTTCCTTCCCTTTAAACACAAACTCCACTGACCCTTTTTACACCAACAAACTGCAATAGTGCTTACTTTGTACCACGAATTCTTCCTCATGTTCAGCCTCCCCATCCACATATCCGATAACAGCATCTGCGTGCAAGTGTGGGCTACGAACGGACGGAGCCTCGAGGACACTGCCAGCTTCAGACAAGTGGAGTTGCTCCAGTTTTTAAGCTCATAAGTCAGTAATTTCATGGCCATGGTTTCGTCTTGTCGGAAGGACTGCTCTAAGAGCTCAACTGCCAGCTGACCGAACTCACTAAAATGAAGAAGAAGCCAACAGAACAAAATAAGTAGCTATAGAAATGACCATGAGTTTAGTGTGAATTTTCTTGTACAAACAAATTCCCAACTCGCACAACTTGAAGGGATTATTACCTGTCCCTTCTGTGTATCTCTTACAGATACACTGTAACTTGTAACTACAATACATCAATCTGTGACTTCTGTTAAAAACCTGTGCCTGCTACAAAACAGCTGCTAAAACATGCACAGAAATTACACAGAAGAAAATGGCACATTGAGTCTCCTTTTATTTGACTATAAATCAAGACTTCTAACAGCCCTCAAGAAAGAGCAATATCTAATGTAAAGTTTCTACTATAGTCCCACTTAAAACTTTCTGCAAAAGAATAATTGTCTCCAAGTGTGCTACCAGAACAATTTGTGTTTCGTTCATAAGTAGCCCCCTACTTTTACTGCAGATGCCAAGAAAATATTTTGAACAATTGAAACGTAATTTACTTGGAATACTGCTTCAGTTCTTCTGAAGTATCATCAACAAGGTCACTTTGTTTGGCCTCATAGGCCATGGACCGATACACTTTGCAAGCCACCAGAGCCTTGGCCATGGACTCCTCGCCGTGCTGCCAGAAGAAAAGGGCCATCTTCTGCCTCTTCATCAGCACTGCCCACAGCAACAGCTCGTTCAGAGGATAAGCAAAACGTCTCGTTTCAGGATCATCTATGTCAACTATTTCATCTTTGGTTCTTTTCTTTTTTCCCTCTTCTGCACCAGTGTCAATCTTTAAAATAAAACCACAGAGTCACGTTTTTTAAGTCGCTATACTTGGTATTATGTAACTTGAAATAAAATGCTGAGTGATCCAATACGAAATTATAAATAATTATAAAAAGAAAAAAGAATTTCTGAAGGCTTAAAAAGCAGCTGGAACTTTTGCTCGAAAACTTCAGTTGAGTCCAATTCATTTTAATAACTGTGAGACTGAATTAATTTGAATTATAGATCAAAGAAAAGCAGTAACTAATATAACTACATACAAATGAAGAAACTCACGGAAACTGCTTGTAGTAGTAACACATGGCCAAATCTTGCTCCGTCTACCAAGCCATGTGAGTCCCACCCTCACCACTAGAACTGTGTCAAAGATAAGCTTTTTGGTCCCTAACACATCAAAGCTTATCCACAAGACTACTATACAGAAATACCCTTTACAGAATGCTGTAAAAAGGCTGCAGTTTAGAAACAAGTCCAAAGGCAAGGTTGAAATTCCAGCTTTACCAGAGCCAATGCAATTGCTGCTACTCGCACTCCAGTAGCACTTGGACTTCCAGCAGGCTCCCCACTCTTAGCTACTTGACATAAACCCCACCGTGTTCCCCCAGCAGCCCCACCTTTGGTTTGTACGGCTGCGCTGTTTTGATGAAATGATTGTGGCGCATTTTTTCTTTCTTGTCCGCCCTGTTACCAAAAGACTCATGGCTTTTACACATCTGAGGAGTAGTACTTGAAGGATTTCGCCCAGATCTCTGCAACAAGGAGAAGGGGTTTGGTTACTGAAACACTGATGAACTCGTACAACAGCACAACCAGAATTTTCACTGCGTATTTAACATGGTTTCTTGTTAGTTTTTGTTATTTTTAAGAAGTCACTAAATAGGCAGTTACACTTGTTGGTTAGTGCAGCTTGCACAAGAAGCTAAAATATCTGATCCCGAGCCCTGGTGAATCTGCACGGGTAGTGTCCACTCTTCCCCTACGGGCAGGAAAAGAGGGAATCACAGAGAAGGAATTAGGATGTGCTAGAACAAGGCTGAGGAGAACAAAACCTGTTGTTTGCCCTCAATCCCAAGATGGATCTCAGCTGCCCTCACAGCCCTTACTACTGCATTTAAAAGAACCAGTCCACTGACAAGAAGAACAAACCAACATGGATGCAATTACTCTACAAAACACAGAGGTTGGGGGTTTTTTGATTGAGGACAAACGTGCTGTTAGCCAAGCGCACGTACCCGATTGTTCCCGCTGAGGCTGTTGTAGATGGCTCTGAAGCGTTTCCTTGTATAGGTGCATCTGTAGGTTCCTCCCATCAGATACTCAATAACCAGTCCCACATCAATCAGGTTGATTTTATACCCTGGAGGAAGATTTCCCTAGGAATACAAAAGGTTTTTTAACTTTTTCAAGGTATAATATTAAACTTGCTTAGAGCGTTTCTACATGTTTTATCATTATTTTAAATAATTAAAAAAAAAAGAAGCCTTTCATGGTAAAAACCCCTCCAACACAAAATCCAAAAAGCATCTACATGGCTCAACAGTTATTATTTTGAAGAAAGACCAAGTTATACCTTCTTTTCTATTATGAGCTCCCCTAACAGAATAGATCCTCATTCCATTGGTGAGGGAGGCACTGGAGTTTTTTGTCTATTGTTTTAACAGCCAAAATTACTCCATGCTGGGAGCATCAGCTTTCAATCCCCTCAAGAACGAAAACAATCAAAAGAAAGATGAAAGACAACAACCTTTGGGTCTAACATCTGTTAGGCAGCAGGGCTCCAAGCATACAACAGAAGTATTGCAAACTACCAAAACGTCTGCAGAGGTAGCTTAATACTTACAATAAAAATTAATTCATACACTTCAGATCAAATTGATAGTCAAATACAAGAAATTAACAAAAACCTAACTTTGCCTGTTTGACAGAGTTTTACACTGACAGCGTACCTGTTTGACGTCCCGAACAAGATGAAAGAGTGTTGGGTTAGTTGGGCCTTGTTTCTTTATAAAAGAAGAGGGGAAAGATTTGGGATGAGAAATTAGCGTGCAACGGCAACACCGTAAGATGTTAATTTTTAAAAATAATTTTAAGATATAGAAATATATTAAAACATATAACAAATAATAAATATAATATTATATAATAAATATAATAAAAAATAAACTTCTCAAGGAGGCTTTTTAATAGAGATTTATTAGCTACAGAATTAATTCTCTTTTTTTTTTTTTTTTTTAAAAGCAAATATTGAGACTGTTAATGCAAACCTAAGCCATATTTGTGTACTACTCACATCAGCTACTTTTTGGTGGAAGGTTCTTAAGTATCCAACAGGACAGAACAAACTGTTATCAAAATTACCATGGAATTCTTAGATCAACACCTACAGCAACAAAATTTTTCTAAGTAATAATTATAACTATGCAGGTTAACAAATTAAACTCTTTCTAGAGCTATTATGATGTTAGCTGCTACAGACAGAATCCATCCTATGAAGTCCTATAGATCTCATATTCTGGGCACAGGTTTCACCCACGTGACTTTCTCTCTCCTGCTCTTCCCCACTGTGGCTTGCCCACTCCGTGTGTCCACAAGAGAGCTGCAATTCTCCCTTCAGTGTCTATCCCTGGCACCAAACCCTGCTGACAGGCAATTCTGGTGCTGCTGGGGCAGAGCACAGCACCCAGCAGCATCCACTTCCCAACTCCAACCTCGTGCTCAAGAGCCTTCCCTACAAACAGCCCACACCCTTCAGACTGCTGCACACAACCCAGGATACAACAGGCCAAGCAACTAAAGAATTGTTCTAGAAGTAGCTTAAAAAGCAATCATCTACTTACTGTGTTATAAAGTTCTTCCAGCCTGGGAATGGTAAGAAATTTGTGCATGCTTACTCCGTTTTCAATCAGAAGTTTCACAAATGCAACTCTGTCCATCACAAGGGCATCCAACATAGCCTGTTCCAGGGAGCCAACCTACAACAAATAAACAGTGAGGCAGAGCCTTGTAAAAGAGAGCCAGTAAAAAAGTGAACTTAGATATTGCATCGACCTCCTTCATTTACAGGGCTGTAAAAACCTTACATTGCCTATAAACATGCCACCCTTGGTTCAGAATACCCCCGGAACTTCACAGAATTACAGGACAAGAGAATACCCTGGAGACTTGAACTGTTCCACAGGTACTGCCCACTGAGACAGTACATGGCACTAAGGAGACATTTAGTTGAACGTAATTAAGGTGTTCTCGAAGTTGATATTGGATAAAACAAGACATAAAACATCCAAAGCACAGTTTGCTTCAAAGATGTCAGAACCATCATGGCAACC
Source organism: Dryoscopus gambensis (assembly GCA_013389985.1). Taxonomy (NCBI): domain Eukaryota; kingdom Metazoa; phylum Chordata; class Aves; order Passeriformes; family Malaconotidae; genus Dryoscopus; species Dryoscopus gambensis. The sequence continues at coordinate 38,151 of WEIT01005628.1, forward strand.
CACAAGCCTTACCCAGTGTGTACTTCTGACTGCACACTCAATAAGCTCAAGTTTTATTTTTACAGCAATATGGGAAAAAGGCAAGAGCCACCAGGTAGTTCTTAAAACTCATTTTCAAACTCCAAGAAACAGACATTTTGTCCCTCCCTCAAAAGACACTGCCATGCTGCCAGCAATGAATTTTACTAGATGCTTCTTAAGAACTTTCTAGGGCCATGCAACTGTAACAAAGAAAGAGCATCTGACTAACATGCATTCAGCTTCCACCTTTTGTAATGCATTTTCCCTCCTAGTTATTCAGAACAGTTGGCACATTTCTCAAATTTCTGGACCATTTTCAAGTACATAATAGCAAAACAGCTGTAAGGCTATGCAATACACACAAATTACTGTCTCAAAATAAATGTGTCACTATTCCAAAGTTTCTCTCTAAAAGCCAAGATTCATTATTCATTTTTCTTTACAGTAAATTGTGCTTCTCTCTATTAGGAATTATCATTCTGCTTAATCCAGACCATTACATACCAGCCATTGTTGCCCATAAACAAAAACGTGATTTTTGGCTATGTCAACTCTGTCCCATGCAAGTGTAAGAACAAGCTGGTCAAATGCAGATGCATTCGTGCCTTAAGGAGCAAAGACAATGAAGAAAATTTAAAATTATTTAAAATACAAGATAATAAACATTCTTGCTTCCTAAAAAAGGCCAAATCAAGAAATCCACTACAAAATTACACTGTGTATTTCATCATTTTTGTCACGTTATGGTATTTTACAATGAGAACACAGATACTTATTTGTTTAAAAACCAAAGATTCCTACTACTATTTTATAAATAATCCATCATATAAACACTAATCAATAATAGCTGGAGGTTCCAAATGATCTTTAAAAAATTAGATCTCACCTTTTAGCAATGCTGTAAGTATTGCAACATCAATGTCCTGATGTTCATCTGACCCAATATGAAAAACTGTAATCTGTCCAAAATGGCAGAATGGGGAAAACATATTTGAAAGTTACTTTCAGGCAAAGGTGATTTGCTCCAGTCTTTTAAATCTTTTTCAATTCCTGACATAAAAGACACCCTGTCTTCAATGCAACTTGAAGCCTTGTCTATGCTCAATTTAAACTTTTAAGCGTGCATTCTATTTTGTTTTCCTAAGTGGGAATCTTCAATTAATTTGAACTTCTTTTCCTCCTATGATGACAATTCACTGCTGTCTGTAACACAGAATCCTGTTTACCTCTCCAGTTCATTACAGATTATGAGATTAACCTGCCAGCAAGCATGGTTAGCTGAATAAGGTAATTTTATATCTCAGAACAGCACAATGTGATGTCCAAATGAGACACCAGTCCCCGAACTCAGGCTACATGTAACTTCTATAAACTGGTTGTGCTTTAAGCATGCAGTGATAGTACACCTTTATTAGTAGTCAAAACTAAAAGATCCAAAAAAAAGAAAAAAAAAACCTTTCATATATCCAAAAATGCATGTACCTTTCAAAGAAAATTTTATGGCAAGATCTACTTACAAGTTCTTTTTTTTTCATGCATTCCAGCAGTGTCTGAAACAAATGAACTGCTTCACTTTGACCAAAGTTAAATGTCTTTTTGATGGTTGAAATGATTTCAGGCTCAGCACCCTCAGGAACATTCCTGAGATTGAAACAAACAAACAAACAGGAAAACAAATGCTTTAGATGAACAGTAAGAACAACAATGCATTTAATTAGTTTCAACATGTCCATTCAAAGTCTTGCTATCTATAAGCTTATTACTGCCACTGTGGCAAAACCTTGGGTAACCTTTGGAAAGAACTATAGGTTACTTAATCTACAATTTTCTACTACTGCCTCCTAAAAGTAACTCAACTCTCTCTCCCTTTCCTTCCCGTATTGAGTTCTGAGATACTCTCAACCAAAAGTTGAGAGGTGATAAAGTATTGGAATGGACTGCCTGGGGAGGTGGTAGAATCACTGTCCCTGGATGTATTTAAAAAAAGACTGGATGTGGCACTCGATGCCATGATCTAGTTCAGGTGTCAGGGCACAGGTTGGACTCGATGATCTTGAAGGTCTCTTCCAACCCATACATTCTGTGAATTCTGTGAAAAGATTTTAACACAAAATACTAAGCAGTCACTCCTCTGAGTGAGAACCATTTCTGATCTTACCCTGGGCAAAGCTGTTTGATTCACAGCTACTTTAGATCCCTGCCTGCCCAGATTCTGAGGCAGCCCCTGCCACAAGCACCCAGTGTGTTTAAGGATTTATGCAAGCCTGACAACTACTTGGAAATCACCAAGCATTGTGGAGCCCAAGCACATCCCTTTTATTATTTGAAGCTACACTCGAAACAGTCAAGTATTTTCTGCACTAAACAGCAAAAGCTCTTGTACAGATTCATGAAGAAACGGGTTAAAAACTCATCCAAGGATGACAGAAACACAGATGCCATGCATCCATACATCCTGCCATTTATCTGTGTGTGACAAGAACTGCCTGGACACAATCCAGGTGCTGTGGGATGACCCACTGTGGTCCCTTCCAAGCCTTCCACGCTGTGCTGCTGTGACAGGCTGGCACTGCTGGGGCTTACCCCCCCTCCTCTGTTTGCTTGTGAACATAGGCCAGGATGTCTGCAGCTCTACCAGTTCCTTCACACACGACCACGGGCACCGGGGGGCTCTCCTGGAGGAAGTCCAGAACTGTGAGGATGACGTTGGGGCCACCTTCAAACACAAGTGCCACCACAGGCACGCCTTGGCCAATTCCTGGAAAATTGCAGATAAATAACAAAACCCCAGACAATGCTGTAAGTGTGTAGTGAATGCTAAGGTCAGTTTTACATATTTAATAAATCAATTTTGTCCTTTCTAGTGGGTCAACATTAAAATGTTGCCTTCCAGACATTAGTTGTTGGTAATGCATGGTTTCAAGCACTTTATATTCTGGGCTGGGACACAAGCACTGCCAAGCTGGTAAATACAACAGGACACAGTCTGCACAAGACACAGTCTGCACAACAGAAGAGTTTCCTCACAGAAATATTCATGAACTAATGCAGAAAAAGGAAGAATTTTTCTTTACGGACCTCCTCTTTTAACTTCCCTAAAGAGTTTTCAAAGGTGACAACAAATACACAGTTTGAACACAGGTACATGGAAACCCTCTACTGATGGGAAATATTGCAAAAGCATTCCTATAAGGGTCAAAATACATGTTGCTCCACAACTGGGAAAACACCAAACTGCAAATTGTGAAACTGCAAGTGAGTACTGTCAAAACCATTAATCAATCAGACCAATAAGGTCTGACAACACACCAAGACCTGAAGTGACTTACATTTGCTTTATCAAAGTAAATACACAACTTTATTCAGAAAGCATTCCTCTGTGGTGCCAGAGAAATCATAAATCTACCAGCAACAACTAGGGTCCAGAGCAGCTGCTGAAATTTGCAATTTCAGACTTGAAACAAACAGAAGATTTAATTTTTCTATGTTGCCATTCAGATGTTTAATGCAAACACCTTTTTCATTAAGCCATAGTAACAGCCCCCAGGCACCAGAACTACTTACTTGCATGGATCCGTTGCAAATTAATAGTTTTTTCCAGTTCTCTTCGCAGTTTAACTTCTGCTCCATACTTTCCCACTGTTCCGTCATCCACCAGAATGAAATGGGAATGGAGGTTATTTAGGACGTTTAATTTACTTAATGGATTTAACAAGGTCTGATATGGAGCAACCACCTAAGAATAAGCACACAACAATGTCTTTTACTTGCAGAGTTCCCACTTGTTTCTGTGAAACTGAACTGGACACAAGAACTGCTGGCTCAACCAGCAGCAATGACACATAAGGAACTACTGACACATATAATCATGCCTTGGAAGAGGATACACCAACAGCTCTGAACTTTGTGCAGGGAAGCAGATAATTACATCACTAAAGGGTGCTATTCTGAAGGACAACAGAGAAAAGATCCTCTGAAACGGTGTCTTTGGGGAAAATTTGTGACTTCTCCGGCAAACAGAAGCCATTGTTTGAAGCACTGAAGACTCCACATCAAAATTTTTCAAATTACTACTCTCTCTAAATGTGAATTCTCTGTAATACTTCAGAATTTTTGTTACTTTTTTCAATAATATCAGGGGGGAAGAAGGAATAAATACTTGAGAACAAGGTCCTCCTGCAGCACATTTGCATTTTGCAACTTGTTTACAGCAATGATCTTGCATAAGTCACAGATGTCAGTGTATCTTCATAGTAAAGCAAGAATTCCAGTGATGCAAAGCAAGGGAAAAACATGCTTGAGCAGACGTGTCAAAAGTAAATGAGGTAAATCGTTATTTCACTTAGGTAATTCATCCTTACATCTCTTCCAACAAGGTCATTTCTGTTTTCAATCACTCCCCACGGAGCAATCCCAATAGTGCAAATCTTTCGAGATGATCTGGAAGCGTGTTCTCTTAGAGCATCACCAACATGTTTTGCAACACCTGTTCGTGCATAAAAGATTCCAAGGTATTGAATGTCACATCTTACTATGAAATACAAATATTTACTTAGGTAACTGGACCTTTAACTGTTTTATTTACATAACTAGGCCTTTAAGGATCTGGGAACTTACTGACATATTACCAAAGAAAAAGCACCATGACACATCTACTAGGAGGAAATAAAGTAATTCAACAAAATAAATATTAGCCTAGTAAGAAGTAAATTGTTTCCAGTAAATCACTGTACTCCTTTTTTAAATCCCATTTCCTTTTCCTTGTTTCAAAAACAAAACCCAGAAAACAAACAACCAAACAAAACAGAGCCCAAAACCCAACCCCTCCATATGTTATTTCTCTCTGCAAGAGGAAACAGCAGCCCACTTTCAAATACGCATGTTCAAAATGTATTATTTCAATTTCACCTGACCAAACGCATTCAAATTTACTTTGTTTTAGGATGAAACAGTGCATCCATCCATCAAATCTTTTGGCTCTTATAAAACTGCAATCCAGTTAATCGTGCACGTTCCTTGGCAGTTTCTTACCTGTGTTCACTCCTCCAGTTATGATCCAGGCTCCTGTGGTTACTGCAGCTTTGATAAGACCTTTGCCAAGCAACTGCTTGATGCGTGGGTGAAGTTCAAATTTCTGCATGCCCCCGTGTACAGATATGACAAGCTTTGGCAACTCCATCTGCCATTCTTTAAGCATAAGCTGCAGAATAGCTTCAGGCTTAGTGTCATATGACAATCGCACATACTGCAGGCACAAGAACAGAGTTAAAAGGTTCAAATGTGTAAAAAAGAAGAAGCAGGACGTATTTCAGGATATATTATCCTACTCCTGGCTATGGAAACTGTAATTCACTTTCTCAAAACACAGCAGATGCAATAAATGAACAAGCTTCCTTTATATCCTCTGTAGTCCAGGACAAGACAGTTTTGAAAGCAAGTTTTGGAAAGGAAACAACTACAGAAAGATCATGGTATTCCATCCTCCTGGCACAGTGACCTAGAAACGTGACTCTGTGAAAGCACTGGATGATCTCTAAATTAGATGAAATTCAGAAGTATCCATAAAAGCTCTGCCATCTACTGGGAGAGGCTTTCGTGGCCCCTGAAAAGAGTTTTACAGTTGCTTGGTTTTCCTTTCCTGTTCCTGATGGGAAGGAAACCTACATTTCTCAGTAGGAAACTTCATAACTGGCAGCTTTTTAACACTCTGTGTTTAACAGCATAAGATTAAGTAGATGGTTGATCACCTGCAATGCTGCCACATCTTCAGCAGGAGCTATTGAATAGAGGAGGGGACAGCGGGCAGAAATTGAACCCTTCCTGCATCAAGCCCTAAATAACAAAACAACACTACTCCACTGAACTGGTTGGAGCAGCCCCACTTGCACCCTGCAGAAGGAAGCAGAAACGAGTGTGGGCAGCCTGCTGCTTCTGTGCTCCTGGAAAAGGGCTCAAGCAATTTTAAGCTGCACCGAGTACAAAGGAACCCACACGCTGCTGTTATGAACATGAAAGAACCGTGCTAAGGGCCCTTCTCTCCACAGAGATGATGTGACCTGGAGCACTGGGCTGTCCCCAGGGGTTCCAGCAGCTGCATAAAGAACACAGCTGCCTCACTCAAGCACTTCAGTTTGACCACAGCAGTCACACTGGACAAGAACTCCCTGTAGCCTGTAACTACATAAGCTTTCAATAATTTCTACCACAACTAAAAATCTTCTACAAATGGAAATCAGAAAGAATTCAAACCACAACAAAAATGCTAGAATCGAAGAGGGCACTGATTTGTCACAGCAGAGGTGTTAATATTTTCAGCCCTCAATTTCAGAAGCGAAATGAAGCATTCAGCACCGACGTGGTTAGATTAAGACAAAAAAGGAACAACAAAACATCATACATGCCTTAGCCCTGTAAGAATGAGAGCCACCTTGAAAGTTGATGACACCGTAAGCATCAGTAGAGGTCTGTTCTGTGTGTTTTTCCACTGACCATTCTTCCACTTCCTGATTATAGTTTTCACCCAGCTTCACATCGGAGTATTTCATAGCCAGACTGGCAGTGAAACAAGCATGTTGTCTGACCAAGCGGCCACAGCAGCACCTGCACCCAGCCACATCACCGAGAATGCTTCAGTAAATACCACTTTGTAGGACAAAAGAACTTCCTTTATTGATAACAGGAATAGATTACATTTAGAAAGCAAACATTCTAGACATTAGATAAACCTCTTTTCCAGAGCAAGCCTTGTTGCCATAAACATTTACAGCAATAGTCAATTACAATACATATTATTATGCAAAGTACTGAAGCTCACTAAGGCAGCAAGCTGGAGGCCAGGAGAAATTGCTTCTTTGAAGCCAAGTCATTTATATTACATTTATAAATCTGTGACCTACTTATTGCAGACAGTTCTTTAAACATTAGTTGTATTTATTTCATATCTAACCTTTCACCAACTTGTCACTCATAATACTGATCAAAACTCTTTAAAACCCTATTGTGAAAGCACTTATTTAATGAGAAAGCATTCATAAATATTGTAATTACAAAGACCTTTTACCTGACAAGTTGCTGACAAATCTGACATCCTGGAAGGCATCTGTAAGAAATATTTAAAGGCATGACTAAACTTCACACATAATTCACACCCAACAGCGAGCAATTCACCCACAACAGAAGGCCATTCTTAGAAACTGAAGGACAAAATGTGGTGGGAAAGTTGTAAACTCCATTGTAAGCTACAAATAGGTTAAGCTGAAAGGGCAAGTGTTGAAGACCATTCTGTTCCTTGTTAAATGCTCTGGAAATTTTAACAGCTTCCTAATTACTCTGTTTGCATTTGCAAATTTTCCATGTGCTGCATTCGTGGCTATAAATTCTAAAAGCTTCTCATGTCACATGGTTTTGAGGAATGTGGTGAATTATTTACAATAATCTAAAAATTCTACAGGGCTTAGTTCTTTTTCTGTTTAAAAACAAAGTTCTTAAACGAAAAACAGTAATCTTCCCCAACATAACTAAAGAGATTTTTAAGTGTTTTTTATGGAAAAGAGAACAGGTTTCTCAGCTGCTCTCACATATATGAAGCTTTAAAAAGTGACCTGAAATCCATAATTACAATAGTAAACATTCTGGGGAAACAAAACTGCCTTAAAAACACCAATTTTAAATCTATTTTCAATTTGACTTATTTTACCTGTGACACAAATGTCATGATTATGCACATCAAACTCAATCATTCTGGGAACTCTTAAATGATACCTGTAACACTTGGGGGAAGTTAACTAGGTGTACTGGAGCTATCACTAACTTGCTTGACTTCACACCTCTAATTTAAGATAAGGTAAAAACAGCATGTGAGATATGCAAAATATTCTTAGCCTCAGCCTCCCCTCTAGAAACATATTTCCCCATTTTTCAGCCTAATTTTTTTTTCTTTAAGAATTTAAGGATGAAAGAATTATTACATACCACAGGAAATCCAAACAACCATCTATCTGTTTTCCCTAGAAACAAGTATTTCTTCAGTCCTTTTTCTGTAACTTTTTCCCCACCCCAATTCTCAGTTTTCTTAATTCTTCTATGAATTCTTCACCTCTTTTCTCCTACGCTGTCAGGTTTATTTTCACACTTCACCCTACACTCTCAATGATGTTATTTAAACTCCAGTAGAGGATATCTCTATGACACTGACTTCAGAATTTTTTTTTTCAACCCCCCCTCACTGTAAACAGATCAGACATCAGTAGGAGAACTGCTAAGAAGCAGCAAAGGGAACAGGGGAACATTTTTTGGAGATTTCTGCAATGCCAAAGTACTTTCAGAAAAAGAAAAAAATAGAAACCAATCTATTCACAGAGTACAAGAACTCCCTGTAGCCTGTAACTACATAAGCTTTCAATAATTTCTACCACAACTAAAAATCTTCTACAAATGGAAATCAGAAAGAATTCAAACCACAACAAAAATGCTAGAATCGAAGAGGGCACTGATTTGTCACAATAGAGGTGTTAATATTTTCAGCCTTCAATTTCAGAAGTGAAATGAAGCATCTGTCATGAAGCATCAGTCATGAAGGTACAAACCCAAGCCAGTACTTCACACAGAAACAGTCCAACACTCTTTATAATGCTGACTTTTTTAATTTCAAAGAGCAGCAACAAGCTCTTGCATCATTTCTCATTTACCTGTGGGGGTCTTTTGAACTTGGTATAATATAGACACACTCCCTCTTCGTGAAAGTATTTTCTATCCAGGATTTCTGGGACTGAAAAACAAAACATTTAACAGTATTATAAAATACAAATCACATACCTGTGCAAGGCAAAATGCTTTTTAAGGAAACAAGAGTTAGAATATGAGGGGTTTGCTGTCTCTCAAAAACTAACAAAACCATATATGACCTTATAAAAGCATCTCACACATCTCTCCAAAAGCTAACCAGAATCATTATGTAATCTATAAACAAATCACTTAAAATCAGAAGTAATATTTTTCAAAGCTAACAGTCAAATAGGAAAATTTTTAATATGGAAATAAAGATGTGCCCAAAGAAACACACAAACAATTCTAAGATACTGTTACCCTATCTTGCTAAGAAAAAAAAAAATCAAGTAAAAAATAAATAAAAATTACCTGCACTAAACTGAGATAATATTAATTTTATCCATTTCCCTCTTAAATGAAGGAAAATTTTTATCTTAAAATTGTGGAACCAGCAATCTTTCCTAGTAGCAATAAATAGGTCATTACCTATTGTTCTATTTCCTAGACCTAAACAGGTCGTAACCTTTGTTCTTCATCAAGAAACCTTTCATTTCAGTAAATAAGATTAATTGGCATCTCTGAACTGTGTTCTAAGGTTAAACTTGAAACATGAAATTAAGGATGTGCCTTACTTAAATGCTTACTATTCTAATCACTGGACATAATTTCATTTCAGTTGCTTTCAACAACCACATTAACATTATCTTACATAATAATCTCAAGATTACTTGCTGAACAACATCATAAACATCATAATGCATAACATCTACGTCATGTTTCAGCAATACATTGGGAAAGGAATTCAGACAGGATTTTTAGCAATTAAAAACATGAAAAAATCTTGGAATGCTAATTTGCACCTTATGCAATATTACTTTAAACCCTTATTAAGACTGCATTAAAATTACTCCATTGCTAACAGCAATGTACTACATTTACATTTTACCTTTAGAAAAGTTTGATAGATTTCACACTGTTTTATTTTACAACAAGGGGAGAAAAGACTGATGGATGTTATTCACAGGTATCTGATCAGAGGTCTGTGGAAGCTATGAAGAGATTTAGTGAGGTTTTGGGGTTTTTTTTTAGATTATAAGAGAAGTTTCAGTGAAGATGGATGCATTTTTCACTCACTGCAACTTTGACATCAGTTTAAGATAACACAGAGGAATTATTACAAGTAAGAATATATCAGCTAATTTTAATGAAGACCCCTGGAAAACTGCTCCTGAAGTGCCCACCCTCTTTCAAAACATCTTCCAGGCTCAGCAGCTCTTTCCCACATTATTCATCATGATCACCTTCCATTATTTTGCTTTAGTGAACTTTGACTACGAATTTATCAAGACAGCAACAACCTGCTGCTCCAGATTCTCTCTTCACATTAAGAAGGCCAACAGCCTCTTCCAAGGAGTGGGAAAAGTTGCAGAGTAAAGGCAATTCCCGAGACAGAAAAGAGGAGAAAAGATGCTCAGTCCACAGCGAAGAATCGTGGAAGGAAAAGCAAGGCAAGAGAATGAGCACTCACACAGTGCATTTTGCATTTAAACTAAGACTTTAAACACCTGGAATAAATTAAATAGCCACGGTCATAATTTGCTACTGTCCTCCCTCCTTTCCCGACAGACAGGGATGAATGCTGTAGCAAAGGACAAAGAAAGGAAAAGCAGGATATTAAACTTTATTTGCAAACATTGTGTTAGGGAGGATTCCATTACATTTCTGGTGCTTTTCCCTCTTTTTTGTTTGTTGGGGGTATTTTGCTGTGTTTTCTTCTCATTCTCTGTTGAAGCAGATCAAAGTGACTGACCCTTGAGAGGCTTGTGAAAGAGATGTCTTCCCCTGCTGTCCTCAAAATTCATCTCTGATCTTTTAGTGGCATCTCCTCAGTTCCTGGGTAAGAGAAGTGCACCATCTACCACAGAGGGGCTGAGTATTTCCTAGGACACCTGTGCCTTACAAGAGCTGGGCACAAAACAGCTCTCCCTCTTCTCTGCCTTTATCAGATGACCAGCAGTGCTATAAAAATAAACCTGACAGATGTGTATATGCACATTTATACATGCATCATACTAAATGTGTATTTTTACATGTAGTAAGCGGTCCAAACTTTTAGCTCCTCACTAAGTTTTTTTCTAAGCACTATTAAGCTTTAGCCTTTGTGAGATTAATCCCATTTCTGGAAGCTACTTCCTCTTGCCTCAGTCCCCACTGATTACATGGGTGTTTTTGTATTTAATTTCTTAAAACTGAGCATTTAAACTTTAACACTGGAGTAGTTTAAGCTTAAATCTGCAGATCCTCCAGAATATAAAAAGATACAGAAGAGTCATTTAATACTTAGATGTTTCAGCCAGCTGGCTAAAACCACACCTTGAAGCAGGAGATCACAGGCACAACACTCTAGATGTTAAAATCCAAAGAATATAAACCACAAGCAATTGCGTCAATTGCTCCATGCAATATTGTTTTATTATTAAGTGGTGATCAAAGCTGGGGACAAGGAACACTGGCTCACAATGTGCAGCGCCACTTTTCATAATAAACAGTTCCAAAAATAAAAATAAAAAAATAATTTAAAAAAAAATCCCCCAAACCAAAAGAACTAACCATTCATTAATTTTTCTCTCAAATAACGTAGTTCTAACCACTCATCAAGGATTTATCTCTATTCTTCAGCGGTGAAAACATTTTCAGTACAGCACTACTACATCTATGTTATTAATGTAGAAGCTCTGTAATGCTATTAGAACATACTTAGAACTTTTTGTGTGGTAAAATTAGATTCTGTAGAAGCATGCCTGTATGCTTATTAATCTTTATTGCCGACGATTTTATACAGAATTTCCTAATTCTAGAGTCTTCTTTTGTTTTGTGAGGAGAAAAAGAAAAAAAGGGGGAAAAAAAAGAAAATATGAACTAAGAAGAGAAGAGAACTGAGTGAAAGTCACTTCCCATAAACGGGTAAAAATCACATTAAAAATGTAGGAAGCATTGCCTTCCATATAAATAAGAACTATTATTACATAATGTTCCCATCATGAGCAGAAAAAGGAAGATGATATGAGGACACTGTTAAGTATAAATTAGTTGCAGCAATTACCTTTAAGAAATACTTCCTCATCAGCTAAAGATTAAGTTAAAATCGGAGATAAAGTCAGAAGTCAAGAATCAATACGCGAGTTATCAGACTGTTTTAGAAAAATTGCCTGTTCTTCTTAAGGCTTCTCCATCATCTGAACAGGACACACAACTCCACCTCCCAAGCTCTGCTCCCAGCACCAGGCAGCTCCTGCTGCCCCCAGGGCTCTGCTCTCCCAGTGGATTTGCAGAAGATGCATTTTACACCGTGGTTATGGGAACGTGGCTCAGGAGCCTTTTAGCAAAAAGCACAAGCAGCATCAACACACTGAGAGCTGCTTTTCAACTATTCACTTTCTTTCCTTTCTGAACTGCATCTTGTGGGAAAAAAAAACTTAGCTTCCCATATTCTTTCCTGTGCATTCTCAATCTCAATAAAACTTATGAGTTACAAGAAAAATGTTAGTATGATTTGTATTACTCCAGAAGTACCTTCACTTTTCCCTTCAGGTGAGCCTATGAAAATTTCACCACCTTAAGACCTCTTAGCAGACAATGCTGGCAGGATCTTGTCATAATAATTCTTAATTTTTACCTCTTTGGAAGAGGTACTACAGTAACTACTAATTCCTCATTCCGACGAGGCCCACAAGGCTTTTGCACAGACTTCAAGCTTTTACAGGATACCTCATTCTGGTTGTACTGATTTCTGAGCAAAGTTCACTGTGTCTTTCAGTACTTCTGAAAGAACTTCAAGAAGCAGAAAGCACACAGGTTTGGTTCAATAATCTACAAGAGAGATATTCACCCTGGGATCATGATTAAAGGAAATACTGTGCACTACTCTAAATAAATACATCCTCTCCCAACCGTTTCACCAATGCTGAAATAATTTTAATTGCTTTTTGAAACAAAACTGACACAAGTACTTGCTGAACTACAAACTCAGGAGAACATGCCCAACTATTTCTGACTTCTGGAAGTATCTAAATGCCAAGATAATCCCATGGCCTTTTATAGCAGGTGGAAGTTTTATCATAGCTATGTTTGATTCAGCAACAGCATTAGCACTCCAAAGCTCTGATAACAGAGATTATTTAAATGTACCTGCTCAAGATCTATACATTATCTTCACTGAAATTCATACTGGGTAATTTCAGCAAGTCCGTTTGTAGAATGAAACTTTTACCACAAACTGTAATTTAAGGTTTTGCATATAGCATGTGAAAAAAAAAAAAAAATTAAAAAAAGAAACCATCACCAAAGTACAGTATGAGATCAGGTCACAGAAACAAAAACCAACCACCTACCCACGCTCGCCCCTTCAGCTCACATGTTTGTAAGAGCCTCTCATTCAACATACTAAAATAAGAAGCCAATTACGTTCTAGCAATTGATGCACAACAGTATGGCAAAGCCTTATCAAGCTATTTTGAAATTCTCAAAGTTTATTCAACAAGCTTGGTCTGAATTATTTTCTCTATAGAAAGTAAGCCTGCCTGCTTGCTTGGCAAGGTCTCAAAATGACTTGTATCATCTTCAATTAACACAAATATGGCAGGCAGAAATAATATTTGTAGCTTACAATCCCGCACTACTTCATGCACAAAAAGATCCCAGGTAATTTTTTTCTACTCTTTTGTGATACTGTATACTGCTCTAAGATCATATGTTACAATATTGTAACAATATTTGTTACAAAAAAAATTTAACTTTTCCCTGCTATATCACCTGCAGCCTGCAACAGTGCATACCAACCCAGCAGCTCCCCGGGCAATTTTTCTACAAAGCTCCCCACTGAATCCAGAAACTGACCTGAATTAAAAAATAATTTGCCAAACTGTGACCTTTGTGGAGGGCTGATAATGGGGATTTCAGTTACTGATTGCATAGACTGAGCTTCACATTTAGAAGTCGTATCACTTTCTACACCATCTCATATTTCATCGTTCAAATCTCTGCTTACACCATGTGGCAGTTCAATACATTCAATACTTTCTAAAGGAAAAGATGTGCCAATTTTATTTGTCCTTTATTTTAAAATTAATATAGACTCTATATTCTTTCTCCACTGCCTCAAGCTTTCCAAAAAAGTTTATTTTCCATTTGGACAGAAGAAAATACAGGAAAGTTTCAGCAAGCCTGAAAACAAGAAGACCCAGTGGAAACCATGTGCAGCAGGAACAGCCGTGCTAGCACTGCCGCGCAGGAGCCCTGTCTGTCTAGGTCACTCACAGCCAACAAGAGAAATTTCAAACCATTTCTAAGAGACATTCTGTCCTAAGAATGTCCTTTAGCTTGTCTGTTCAAGGAACTCCCACTGACAATGCTCCAGCTTGAAGTTACTGCTTCTTACATAACCATACATAGCACACACGCTCCTTTCGTGACTTCCCAGAGGATCTCTTATCTGAGAAACCCACTCCATCATCCAAACACGTGCTACACCACGGGACTGACCTGTGATCCCTGCCCAGACAGCCAACCCCAGCCAAGCACTGGGCTCCTGCAGCTATAGCTGAAAGGCAGAAATTCCAGACAAACCTCTATCTTACGGCTTTTATGCTCGATACACTGAGTAAAGCCAAATAAGCCGTGATAAATACAATACCCAATTAGGTTAATGCATATCAAGTAGTGTAGAAAGCTTCTTGTGGGAAGAGGAGCCATAAATAAAATAAAGCAAATGAAAAGTTTCATGCTTTAATAACATTATGGAGCGTCCTCTACATGAATAGTTCATTGAAAAGATTTCCAGTAGGCGCTTCAAACCCTTAAGCAGTAAGAACCACACTCCAGGTGAAGAACCTGGACTTGTTTTTAGGACAAATTAACTGAATGATACTGAAAGTGTGCACCCCAGGATGAGCTGAGTAACTAAGCCACTATGTATGGGGTGGAGAGCTAGCTGAAAGACAGTTATGCCTATCTACCAGAGAAAACACTTAAAATTTTGTATTAAAAATACTAGCAGAGCACAGCTCAGTTCCTCAAGGAAACACTCATCATTTGAGGAGACTCTTCAAAGCTTCAGCTAACTAAGCAAATAAGCAGATGGAAGGGGGGGAAAAAAAAGTTAGGTAGTTTGATGCCATATATTTGCTAACATTTGTTTTAAACTCTTGGCTCCAGCAAACCCCAAGCATTTAATTTACTTGCTTTCCCTTCAATTTAGTTACATACTTCTGTAATTTCAGTTTGGGGGTTTTTGTTTTGTTTTATAAAAAGGGGGGGAGGAAACAAAGCATTTACCCAGCTAGTATTATGAACTATATTTAAAAGACTCCCTGACACAGAATAACAGTGCTCTCTGCTCAGAGAATGCACAACACACACAGAGCACCTCCAAAACTTGTCCCTGAATCAGCATCTACAGTTATCAGTCAACCTCAATTTTCTGCACTAACTTCCATAGAAAACATGGGTATGTTCAATACTCAGAGGCTCAGATATTATCACCATGCCAGAAGATATTGATGCAGGGCTTTATTGTACCCCTGTGAAGAATGTCACTCTAAATGAGAGGGACTGGGCTTTAATCTTAATTGTTGTTCAATCCACTACAAATGAAACATCTTTGCAACAACATTTTACCTGCTGCATGAGGATTATTTATTAGTCTACAACAACCACCAGCTTCATCTACAAGAAAAACTTGGTTGTTTTTTTTTTCCCCAAATGCATTGGGGCATCCCTTGTCACAGAATGTGACGAGCTCAGACAGACAGACCCATCGGGCACAAAAGTGTCTCTGCTATGCTGAAGATCCTGTTCTGAACAGAACAGCTCACCAGGCTTCACTGGACTCCTGAGAAAGCAAACTGCTCCAGTTTTCTGGATTGAAAAACTCCTCTAGTGGAAATACTGCTACGGCCCTGAAAATAGATTGTTTGACAGCAAACAAATTACTGGGTTTACTCTAAATAAAAACTGTTGAAGCAGGGAAGGAAAGAGGGCAGTCAGAGAAAGCCTTCTGCCAATTCTGCACATGGGAAGCAGATCTCAAGTGAGCCAGAGAGCAAAGATATGAATCTTCACCTCAATGGCTCCCTTAGTGCTGAAAACAAACCTTCAACAATCCTATTTTTTATTAAACAGTTCAGGAGATTTGCTCTGAACAGAATTCACAGCAATCCAGGTCTCTAACAGAGTAGCTATTGTTTCATCAAGTTCTTCTCTGACGTAATGAAACCACCACAGAACTCCCTGAGTCCACGTGCAGTTTGGGATGCAAAGAGTAATCGGGATTTGTCAAAAGAGATTTTTACAGCTCTCTCAAACTTGATGAAAATTATTCCAATCTGCTATTTGGAGAACAGGCTGGTTTTGTGAAAATTATTTCACTGTGCGATTATAAAGCATATAATTCACGAGTTCAGGGATTCTCTTTAAGCAGACTCATTTAATTAGGAATACTCTAAATTCACACACAGAATTTAGCATTATGAAGTGGTGACTTTTAACCCTGATGCACCAGAATAAAACCCACAGACCTAATATTTTTGGTATATTTTTATTACATTTAAACTCAATCCACTTTAACCCACATTGTTGGGAAAGTTATCTTCTAACTGCAATACAGGTCTTCCAGTGGGAAATTCAGAGTAAATGCAGCATACTTTAAAATAAATTTATTTATTTATTTAATAGGTGAAGGTCCGTGCTGTTCTGCAGTTAGACTAGCCATAAAATTATTCCTCTTTTTCAGAAAGTATTTAATTTGAAAATGCATCTACCATCCATACAAGGCATAACATAAATATTAATATGCATCTAGAAAATATTTCACAACTGATTCTACAGTATGAGATAGCTCAGGTCACTATGGAATGGACCATCAGTCAATTTCAGAAGACAGTCGCACACTGGTGTAATTTTAAAGTGGCTTTTTCTCAGCTGATATAACAATAAACACCTTCAGAGTTAAATGCGCAATTATAACAGATACAGTAATTAAAGTTGCCAAAACCAGAGACTCCCTGAGACTGTGTCAGCACAGCAGATGGCAAGCTGCTCCTGAACATGCCTTCAGACAAGCCGAGGGGAAGCAAGGAGAGAAATAAATTTTCATTTTTATTTTCCAACAACTTTCACTGACAGAATTTGGAATTTTGGTAGGAAAAAGAAAACATAGCAGAAGATAAACCAGTGTCATTGCTGTGAGCTAAAGTATGTTGATTTCAGAGTAGTTTATATTTGCAGTCTTCCCCACTAAAGAAACACCATGCTAAAAAATTTTAGCCTTGCTAAAGAATCTATAAATTACTTCCTCTGAGCTCACAGACCAATCACAGTTTGATGCATTCCATAAAGTTTATCAAAACGTATACTGAAGTTATGACCTAGAAGCAACAAACCACTGAGTTTTCAAAGAAGATGAAAATAATTCTTTCTGCCCTAAAACTTGGATGGATGAAAGAAAAGGACAGACAAGGAGTGTGTGGTTGTAACGAGAAATACAGCTACAGCTTTCCAGCCAACAATTTCACCCTTAACATCCACTTTGTTCAAATGAGATTAAACCAAACCAAAAAAAGCATGGCAAAGGACACAGCGATGTCTGCAAGCCTGTCATACAGCGCCTGCTTCTTTCTGATAGGGTCCCTCACTTAAAACCAACTTTAATTACGTTGAATGACGCATATAAACCTCAAATCTTTTACAATTTTCAACACCCAGCCTCCTTTCCCTTCCTTACCCACAGCGATGCAATTGTGCAGTCTGCATCCTCCCCGCCTCTCTCAGCATCAGAGATTCAGCTGCAGCCTGCGATCCTTCTGACCTCACCAGATGCACACTGCAAGCCTACACGCTCTCTTAAATACGACCAGCAGGAAGGTAGAGCCAGCGTTCCCACTCACCAACACACACAGAACGATGCCAAGTGTTTTTAGGTCGGTGAAAACATCTGTGTGGGTGTGAAGGCTGGTGCCTGTCCCCGGCCCTCCCCACAGGGCCGGGTGGGACGCACGGCGCTGGCTGCCGGAACCCCCGCGCGTCCCGGCTCACAGATTTACCCTGCATGAACGGATTAGTTTGGCTCATACCTCACATTTCTGGCACGTGCTGGGCTTACCTTGCACGTGCCACAGAGGGTGTACCAACAGGCAACCCCATAAACTCTGGATTTATTTTTGGAAGGAATGAGGCTTGGGGCATGGTTTCAGCAACTCGCACAGCCCGGATCCGGTTGCTGTCCTCCTCAAGCAACCCCCAGTCCCTTCCCCATTCACGCAGGGAATATCAGTCACAGAGGCAAGAAAGGAGCCAGTGGTGGCCACTTCTGGGAATAAAGCAACAGGAAAGGGCTCGTGTGACCAGCCAAGTAATTAATCCTGCCCTCAGTTTGCTTCCGGTTTGTTCCCTGATGAAAACCTCAGCTCTGGCAGCCTCTGTCCTAGACAGCTTTACAGGCTGCAAACCCCCTCACCTCGTGCAAAGGATGTACTTCAGCGATATTTGAGCTGCAGATTTAAGGGAAGTCCTCCCCTTCTAGTCCATGAAGTGCATGAACATCTGATTAATGCAGTATGTGCTGAAGCACATTACAACTACAAAAGCAAGCTGGAAGGGTGGATGCTGTTTGTCCTGCTCTACCGCTTTCTGAGCCTGTTCAATTTACAGATCTGACTTATTTTTCATGTCATACAGAGAAAGACACTTTTCTATCATCACAGCAAAGATTCTGGTGCCTCCCGATTTAAGTAGGCTATTATTAACTCACTAGAGCAATGGAAACTTGTTATCACTAAGGGATTTTTGACATAGCTGGCCTCAGACAACTCTTTGAATATATATTTAAAAAAAAAGGAATGCCATGTTAATTATGACAGATCAATAATATTTCTCTGAATAGCATGGGTGACAAGGAGGAGCACTAGTGGGCACATGAAATAGGAGACAGCACCAGACCACTGCTAAGGATGATGAAATTTCACAGAACTTACATTTAGACAGAGTATCTGGGAAAAACAGATTTATTGTTATAATCAAAACTACTGAAACTAGGAAAGAGGCCCATCGGCAAACACACAACTAAAGACCCAGCTGAAACAGCTCTGGAATTTTGGGTTCTCCATGCCTGTACACACGTGCACACCAGTGTGCCAGTATTTGCTAGGCACAGCAGGAGAAGCAAACATTTTGGTCAACTCTTTACAGTGATCAGACTTCCTAGGAGACTAAAAGAGGCTGGAGAAAGTAGGATGAGCTGGCATAAAAGCAAGCCAAACCAAGAATTTGCTATAGTTCTCCTACTGTCGGATTACGAAGACTCAAGAGCACTTTTAAATGCAGCTCATAACAAAGAGCTGCTGGATTCAGCTGCACTTCCACTGCCTGTCAAGACAAAGCAGCAGCTCTCCTCTCCCAGCCTGCAGCTGCTCAGGGCACACCGACTACAGCCCCACCTCGGGCACAAGCAGCCTGACAGCATTCGAGAGACATCCATGTACCTAAACTCTTACCAGAAGATAAAGTCCCCCACTAGAACTATTCAAGTGGTTTCTGTTTTCCACTCTAGAAAAAGTGCAAAGAAGGAACTTAACTGGGTTTATTAGGGAAATGTGAAAGCAGCTAATTACTGTCTGAAATAATATACAATGTTTATTTAGGCACTTTTTAGAATTTCCATCCTCTGTTTTTGAGGGTTGTTTGAGCTTTTGATGCTTTCAGAGGCTCTTCTATGTTAAATGCCACAAGTCTAAATAATTACTCAGAAACTAAATATATTATTTTTAGAAATTAAATACCCTTTTTTTTTTGCTTTGTTGGCTTTTTTTTCCCCAGGGTAGGGGAAACAACTAATTAAATGATACTGAGAGACCACAACACGACTTCACATGGAAAATGTTTTCTATTTATGGTAATTTCTTCCAGCATACTAAATTCCAGTAAAACTCACCCATGTTGAGTGTATGTGGCACAAAGGCCTGTCAGAGCTGTACTGGACTAATACCTGGGACAGGCTCCTCCCTGGCCTGCTGGGAAAAGAGGGAAGACAATCATTCTGGAGAAACAAAAGACACCAGTAGGGAGGTGGAGGTCCTGGCAAAGCCAAGAGAAACAGGAGAAATATTTGCTTTGACAGATGCAATTCTTCAGATTATAAAGCGAGGGTGCAGTCAGAGAAGATGAGCTGAGGAAGGTCCTGCTCTGCCCTCCCACCCGTTCCCCTGCTATTTCTCCCCCACCTGCAGTTGTGCACTCGCCCTTTGGGGAGTTGATTGAGGTCCCTAAACCAACACATTACTTTTTTGCGGGGGGGGAAGCAGGTAGCTTCAATGTCAGAATGAGCTGATTCAGATGCAAACTGGACAGAAAACTCAGGCACATGAAAGGATCACATGGGCATGACCAGGCTGGCAGCAAGGGAAGTAGGACATCCCCTTTGGTGGCAGAAAGGTACTGGGTTGGCAGAAGAGCTGAGCTGATCTAAGCACGTATTGTCAAGGGACACCAAAATAATCCCCAAAATCACACAGGCTCTAGGCACCCAGGGAAAGACTGAAGATCTGCCAAACAAAAAGATGATTTTTTTTTTTAATGCACATGTATCCTGATATTCAGGAAGGGAAGGAAGCTAAGACTGTACTTCTTTATTTCTCGGAGAGCTGCCAATGAAGCAAGAACATATTGCCTAAGGTTACATTTTGGAGGGGCAGATACCCTGCATTTAAGAATAGCACCCGTTCTCATCTGGCACTGAAGATTTGTTCTAATTCATGGTATAATTAACATTCAACTAACTCCTAATACATTAATTACTAAAGACTTTTCTTGTCCTACATGCAAGGCTTTTATATTTGTCAGAAAACCCCCAAAACCCCAGTAATGACACCCAAGAGGATAGTCAAAATGACTAACCTGATCTCAGCAGTGCTAATTTTTCTACATCCTCCTTGCAGAGAGAAAAGAGCTGCTTTGAATCCCCCCTGGTCTCCACTGAGCAAGCCTAGGGACTCACTGCCTAATTAGCTCCTGCGAATAATCCTCCCCCTCTCTGCAAAGTCTACCTGTATCCTGCAGGTTGCCTGTGACCAGAAAACATCCTTCTACAACCTCAAAACGGGATCTTTTCTGAAGGCAGAAAAGCTTCACTCTCGCACATTTCTACACCAGGAAGAAAGCACAGCCCAAAGTTTCCCGCATTGCCTTGCCCAGCAAAGTACTGTGATTATACCAGCACCAAATACTTCTCTCGTGGGCCAGAAAACAGCGAGCACAACCAGAGGATGCTTTCACACAATGACTCGTTTGTCAGCAGCCTTCAGCGCCGCAGAACGTTCACCTGTAACACTAGCTGGCAGCCCAAACCAGGACAGGGATGATGAGAGGTTTCTGCCCTCTTTCCCTACATAAGCAACATAAAAAGGCCACACTGTTTCACTAAAGCATTTGAAACAATTACAGAGAATTTAACCGCAAAGAGTCCCGGAGTTGCACGCAGAGCAGTAAGATTTATACTGAAAACTGCATGCACGCAAACAGTGGGTTTTCCACAGCTGACAATTTTAAAAAGGATTTTTCTTCATAAGACTTTTATAAAAGAAACCAAGACTGAGACAGACCAATTGCTTAATGAGGCAAAGGCACAAATCCTCATCAAGAGCATTTCTGAAGTTGCACGAATTAGAAGGGCAAAGGTTATTTAAGTGGATGGTTCTGTTTTTCAATGCCTCTGGCTGCAAAGCCAGTTGATGCCAGTTCAAGAGGTAAAAGTCCACCCTGACCTCCACATGTGTGCTTAGTGCCCCTGGCCGAGGCCAGGTGAGCGCTCACAGGGCTGTCCCCAGGGCCGGGCGGCAGCGAAACCACGAACACCTTCAGCAGCAGCTGCAGGGTCAGCAAAGAAGAGCCTGTGAAATCAGCAGGAGCGAGCCCTTTCCAACTCGTTCTGCAGCCAGAGGCATCGCCACGCCAGACAATGTTAAGTTCCTAGATGGTTCTCTAGGATATTTGTCAGCTAAGGTATTGGTGATCCACTGCTCTTTCCCTAGTGTGAGGTTACTAGCATGAGCAGGAGTTCCTTCAAGATGAATCTCTCTCAAAACTTTGTCCAAAAGATCACCTTCAGCCATGTACTCTTCTAATGCCTTTGCTGTTCAACAGAATTCTGCGAACTACAGACAATAATGCAGCCAGGGAACACAGGAGAAACTGGTAAGAGTTTGACATTTAAAACATCATTAACTGCACCTACTCGTGTAGATTAACTGATTTTTATAATTGAAGAGAAAGTTGATTAACAGTTCTGTAATTACACAACTGGTATTTTTAGGCTCCAATCATGTGTCACTTAAGCACATGCATAATTTAACCTGTCCAGGTGACTGAAGTTATGCCTAAAGACTTGCATGACCTGCAGCAGCACTAGGGACAGGCTTTGAAAGGAAACAGCTTTTTCAGACTGGCTCTAGCCACAAACTAGAGTACTGCATTATGCTCACTACACAAAGCCAATCTACACACAATTTTAACAATGTTGTACAGCAGCATGACTGGCTTTGAAACTGCCCACATGGCTGCTGTGCTGAGCTCTGGCACATACATCAGGCAGAACACAGCTTTGGTTTCTCCAAACTCAAAGAAACAGGTTGAGCTTCCTGAGAAAGTAAAACAAGAACAAGAACAGCACTAAAAAGCAAATATGCTGTATGTTAAGTACACTGAGAAAAAAATTCCAGCATTATTTTGTTACACGAGAAAAGTTACCAGCAGGGAATCATTTGCCAGCAGAAATAACTTGATGGGAGGGATCAAACTCATCTCGGTGCAGCTCAGTTCAGAGACAGACTGGAGCACAGCACATCTGGTAAAAACAAGGGATCTTCAATCTGTTAGCACACATTCAGAAAAGCAGGTCAAGAAAAGCATCCCCTGTGAACAAAGAATTTAGACACAGGAGTATCCAAGAATAGCTAATGCGGGCTTGCAGCACCATTAGACAAGGTCTACAAAGCAACGTGGTTGATACTCTGAAGAGGCCATGGAACCTGATTTGTGCTGGCACAGCCCCATCCACGCCTGTGCACAAGGAAACATTCCTGCACCATGGCTGATACACAGAGTAACCAACACTTCCTAATGCAACAGCACAAATCAAATCTCAGGCACCTCAGAGCAAGCTTCCAATCCAGCTTCACAGCTCCTGTCAAGTTTGGGGTGCCACAATCCCATTTTCCTAAGACTCTGCACATGATCCCAACCTATCTCATACCAGCACCAGCATTTATGCAGTCATGTGGAAGCCAATTCAGGGAAATGGCCAACAAAATAATCNGAGGTGACGAGAAGTTTATTCCATTCAGATCCCCAGGGACTGAGCACACAAGGAAACACAAAGGGACAGGTGAAAGGGTGACAGCCAGGGTTCAGAGCAGTTTAGACTGGATTACAACACACCTTTAAGAAGAGCTTTGGCAGATGTGGGAACAGCTAGCAAAGGGCTTGAACAACGACCCATAACCTGAGGTAATTACCCCACAACACATCTCAAGCACTCCAGGTCAGTCAGAAAAGATATTGTCAGTAAAATGAGTAAGAGTGGGAAGAGCTGGGCTGCTAAATAACACTATCTCTGAGAGTGCCCCAAGTCTAGAAATTGCTCATGAAATGAAGTTTTCCTAACCAAGCATCTAGAAATTCATTTGCAGAAGGCATAAATGTAGATTTATTTATTCAATTTAAACTTCTAGAGCCAAGTTTTCAAGCCCACATTTCACAAACTGCAGAATTAGAGAAAAAATCTGCAGACATTTGGGTAAAAACCGGGGACATTTTGCAAAATTCGACCCAGCATAAGTCAGGGACTACGAAGTGAAAACTCTTAGAAGAGGTGACAAGAATCGAGTAGATAAGGTAAAGAAAATAAATACCACTTTGGGTAGAGGTAAGTGCGAACAAAGCATGGAACAAAAGCTGATATTCAATTACAGAAACCATTGTGCTACGACTGACTGAGCTGTAACAGACACTTTCCCAGGCTTTGAGGATTACAGAGTCATGGTGCAAGGCTGAACACCTAGATTGAACTCACTTAGACCTGTAACTGAGGAAGTATCCTCAAACAAGAATGCTTTAGTGTAACACAGCGAAAATATACTTCACTAATCACCCAAAAGGTTGCCAGTAAAAAATAAACAGAAAATGAAAATCAGCAAACCAGAACCTAATTGCAATATGCCAATTCTCAAAACTACAACTTCTTTCCTTTTTTTTTTTTTACATCTGCTCTGTTTAGCAGTAAACAATTAAAGGCAGAATCCAATAGCACAGGGAGTCACCCAGAGCAGGCTTTAGGATCCATGACTAGGAAACAAAAACCTTGACAAGGCTGCTACAGACCTTGAAAGAGAGGTCCAGTGCTCTCCAAATCAAAAAGAGGCCGCAAATTCTTGCTGTTACAATTCCTAGAAGTAAGTCTAGACATTGGTAAGACCCACATGTGCATAATTTTCACAAATGATAAGCACACAACTACACTCACTGAAACTGTGTATGGGCCTGGTGCATGCTCTTTGCAAAACACATGATGTGCATTCAAACAAAATAAGCACTTTGTGTTGGACTGCTTATGATGTAAACTAGGGGTCTCCACAGACAGGCTGAAGATGAAGTCCCAATAAAGCTTCACAGAGGGTTTACAACAGTTGTTGCTGAAGCTGGATGATCTAAAAACATCAGTCGTCCAACTACCAACCTTGTCCAATCACCAACCTGATTAGTGAATCGGCCTCTAAAATTCTGATTTTGCAGCTGTAGAAAAACCAACAGTTGTGCTACCACACAAATCTCATGCCACCCTCCTAGAGCTGAGAACAAATGAAATAAAGATGGGTTGACCTACATGAACTCAGCAACTGCACATTTGCCATACACACAAAGTGTTCAAACATTTCAGAAAATGTGACAACAAAATGTGTGGAACAGCTCAAGTCAGAGTGAGCTTGTACGAGCCTTCAGGAAATAAACTTATACTGCTCTTAATAACATAAAAGTTAAATAAACTGTAATTATGATGCAACTTTTAGGATTTTTTAAGAAATACGAAAATTCCCATCATTAAGGTTTAATCCAAACTTGCCATTTCAGAAACATCTGAACTTTGCTTTAGTTAAGGGGAAAAAACTGCATAACCTGTAAACCAAGCTTTAACATGCAGTCAGTCTGGTACCGTATTTTAAATCCTCGATGGCCATCAACCACATTTATCTTACAGACTAATCCTGCAACATCCTTATACCACATGCTGTCAAACTACTTGCCACAGTTAAATATTCCAGTCCTTTCATAAAGGGGCTTTTCAGAACTACCAGCACCACGATTAGCAATACAGTTATTTTACTCCCTGAATTCCCCATACGTTCAGGACACTTTTCACACAATTTTTGGGAAGGAAAGAAAAAATCCCATACAGTTTCTCTCGTTTTTTATATTTCAGTATCCCATCAGAAGTTCACTGGCCTTTCCTTCTTGGAAAGAACACAGGAGTAAGAAGTCTCCTCTGCTCACCTAACAGCAATTAAACAACCTGCATGGTCTCTTCTTCTGTGCAAAATAATGGCTGGGGAGAAAAACAAACTCAGGTTGTTCTGTGAGCCCAGCAAACCTGGCAGTTAAAGAAAGTGGCTCACACTCTACAGGCTAAGCAAAACAGAGGGGTAAAGGCTCAAAGAAACTCACCACTACTCAAGAAAAGTAGCATTCCTTCCATCAGTGGAACAGCTGTGATGGAGACTGCTCCTGGAATCCCCGCTGCTGCTCAGGGCTCTGGTCCCACACAGTGAGGATGCAGCTGGTCAGCTGTTTAATGACTGGCTGCTACCAAAAAGACAAGTCATCTCCTGCACATCCTCCCTCCCCTCCTGCACAGCAGCAGGGATGCCCAGCTGATCCTCTGCTGAGGCAGGCCGGGGAGCAAGGCTGGCCAACACTGAGGTTTTGGGGGTTTACTTTATCTGTTCTTTCGTTAGATTAGTTTTCTATTACTTGAAACACAAAAACACCTATAATTTAAGCATAAGAAAAGCCAACCTTCCCATAATAAAAATAACAGAAACCAAGGATTAGGTAGATCACTTTCAGTACTGGCTGTATCACGATACATGACACCGTCACCTCTACGTTCTCCTTATGCGAGCAAAAGCGAAGGGATTAAATTTAAAAAAAGACAATAACAAGACTGCAGAGAACACAGTACAGGAAAAAGAAGGCTTCAGGCCAGGGAACACAAAGAAAGTGTGCAATAAACGTTCAAGTTCTACCACAGGTCAAGTGGACTATTTTTTGCAGAACCAGTGAAGCACATAGACTCATTTGTCAGGGGCTGCAGCTATTTGCCAGTATCAGAGGTAAAAAGTGACATAGCTTTAATAATTATGTAAGTATCTTATCCAAATACACACAGAGAGTGAGATTATTCAGTAATTCATCTGCTGAAAAAGCCAGCTGCCGAAATTTCAACAACTGCAGGTAAAATGCACCAAGAATTATTCAGGGAAAGAAGAAACATCACCTCAAAAACAAAACTTCAGTTCTGAAAAACACGCACATTGATTTCACTGTCAGTTTGCCCTTTAAAAAGTGGGACAAAGTAACAGAACTAATGTTGCTTGTTTCAGGAAATTAACATGGCATGTAAATATCACAGCCAAAGTAGACACACTGAAAGAAATTTGGAATTCCAAAGGAAATAAATATCAGTTAAAAAAAAAAAAATGACAAAGACACATTTCTCAGGTTAAATATTTTGGCATCAGAAGTATCATTTCATATTGTCTTTGTATTTCAAAGCTGTACAATAGAGAAATCCATTCTCAAGTCTCTAAAGACTGCAAAATTTTATCATCTCCCTTCACATGCACTTTCTGACAAGTCCTCTTAGAGATTTATTTGCAACATTACTGATGTCAAATCGCAAACCAATACAGCCAAACTCTATTGTGTCAGAGTCAGTTATCTAAGTGCAGAACAATACGGTTTTGTTTAGAAAACTCTCATCTGTCACAACTGTCCACAAAGATTGAACAGTTAATAGAAACGCACCTCATGAATGGGCCATGAAAGAGACACATGAAAAGTTTGGGTGTTGGTCCATAGTTTCCAGGAAAGGGAAGCACAGCAAGTGGCAAAGATAACGATGAGAAAAAGAGAGGGCTTTGGATGCTGCAGTCTATCACCAGCAGAGCAGAGAAAGCTGGGCTGATGTGGTAAGACAAAACGGTAATGCAGCAAGACAAGTTAGGCAGAGCCTCAAGGGACGAGAAAAGAAATGAAAGTTTAAAACACAATGGAGTAACTCTCTCCAAGATAATTCACATGGGGAGGTAGATGATCTGATAGAGGATCTTTAAAAGTGTGAGATAACTGTCAAATGCAAGGTGATGTTTTAAGGTGCCTTTGTACAGACAGGTGAACATTACCCTTCCACTGCTGAGCTCAAGCAAAAGAAGTATCAAAGTACAACATCAGGAAACCAAGGTACAGACAGTCCAAACCCAGCCTAAACAGCTCCACATGCACAAAGGTTTCCCCCCTCCCGCCTTGAAATAGCAAAGGCAAGAATGGCCTCATACCAGAAGGTATGAAGGATGATCTAGCAGACACTTATCTCACCCACACAGACACATTCAAAAAAAAAAAAGACTGAACAGCCGGAATTGCCACATTGAACAACTCACTCCTTAGAATAATTCCTGATTTAATGTTGGACACCGTCCAGCAATTATTCAAAGCTGCTACATAGTCATGGAGCAGCAGAGAATTTTTTAGCAAAATGAGCTTGCATAAAATGTCTTACATTCACCTCAACCAAAACACCTGTTTAACAGTGGTTTCAAAACATTTGGTAAACACACAGCAAATATAAAACACTGCTAACACTACACTGCCAGAAAGGCTGCTGAGTCTCCAGTTTACAAAACTGTGATGGTTAAAACCAATCTGTACATTTCTAGGCTATGTCAGCACCCAAAAAACCCCACCAGAGCCAAACTAAAAAAAAAAAAAAAAAAAAAAGAAACAAAAACCCCCAAATCCCCAACTCCTCAAAACTAAACCCAACACCAATCCACTCCAGCTGAGAAGAGCAAGTATCACACAAGTGGCAGATGCCAAGCACTCTTTTAAGTCAGAATGGAAGGCTGCATTTTCAGCTTCTTCCTAGAGGAGTGCTGGATTTGCAGTTTCTAGAAAAACAGCCCACATTTCCACAGTTCACAGATATACTCAGAAATGGAAGATTCATGGGCACGAATCCCCGTGGTTTTGAAGAAAATACCGTGAAATAAACCACCTTTATTTAAAATGAAACCAAGCATCTGACTAGAAGTTCAAGCTGACTGTAGAAATCGATATTTTTAGACTTCACACTTATATTTCAAAATTGCTTGAAAGCACTTGATGCGATGAGTCACTCTAAATTCTGTAAATATTAATTACGGAATAAACTTATAGGGATAAAGAACCGTCTAGCAGCCGGAATAAAGAGCTGGAACTGAAACCGTGTGTTCTCTGCAGACACTCATACATCTCTAAGTGTATATGTGTTCCCTTATATGCATAACATGTAGAAGCTGCAAATATCAAATAGGTGTAAAGAGCAGAAAAGAAGAACTGCTGCAGCCCTGAGAACCACACCGTCCACCGTGCGAATTCCGGTATCAGACCAAACCACCATGACGGACGGGGACAGCACCGGGAGCACTAACGGGGAGCTCGCGTTTCTCAG
>WEIT01005628.1:67552-86576 GCA_013389985.1 Dryoscopus gambensis
GGCGGCCCCGAGGGCACGGCCGCGGCTCCGCTCCCCGCAACCAGGGGGCACCTCGGCCCGGGCACATCGGAGCCGGCTCCTGCCTCCGGAGAGGGACCCGGCCTCGCCGCTTGTCAGACCGCAGGGCAGGGAACAGCGTTAGTTCACATTCGTTCACGCTTTTCTTGCCAGCCCTGCTCACACATGGCAGTGGCGCCATCAGCACCGCGTCCAAGGCATCTTCTAACAGGCCTGAGCCAAACTGGAGGAGAGCTCGTTTTGGGAAGGAAAAAGGAGGGTGCATTTCTGCCAGTTAAGCCAGCTCAGTTCCCAGGTTAGACTAAGAACTGCCCAGGGGAGGAACCTTGTCTTCTTCTGTCCCTGTATGCAATCTGCAAACTCGGAGAATCAGTACCACAAATGAAAAGCCTTATACAAGAATTTCTACTACATATGTCATTATATAGCTTTTGAAACAAACCCTGTGCTAGAGTAAACAGTATTTGTAAGGGAAGAAAGAGAGATTTAGTTTGGCTCCAGTTATTTGTGCTCCTTAAATTTAAAAAAATTAAAGAGATCCTAGAAAAATCTCTCATCTCTTTTTAAAATACCATGGCCATACAAGAGCAGTAATTACGTATAAACTCAATCCAAACATTCAAAGGAACTTAAAAGCTTTCTTTTTTCGTTGTCTGATCATTTGTCAGCTGTTGTGAGTTGTTTTTCATGTGTCTCCCCTTGCTGCAAAATGCCACCATTAATGCCACAGTGTTGGGCTGAGCTGATGTGTGCTCACACCTGAGCTAACAGAGCCCACTCCAGTCACAGACAGGCACGATCAAAAATCAAACCAGGCATTAACTTGCAGCAGCCAGCTTGCTGCCTATTTTTTTTTAACAGAAATGTAGATAATAAGAAACAAAATGTTCTTGCATTAAGATCCATTTAGCAGGGCAAATCCAGCTGTAAATTCTGGTGTCAGAACAGCTTTGCTGCGGACAATAGATGCAAATTCTGGGAAGACCCAGCAGCTGAGGCACCCAGCTCAAATTAGGGTGTTGCAGGGAGTTCTTCAGCTGCAGGGGAGCTCCTAATGCCTGTTTTAAGTTAACTTCAGAAGAATTTGTACTATCTTACATAGATATGAAAATTAGGCTCTTAGAACTCTCAATTTCCATAGAAAGGGAAAATTAGGCTTTTCCAGGAAAAACTTAAATGAGTTCTGAGTACAAGATCACACAACAAAGAGGCTCCATTCACTCTCTTACTGTGTAGAGGTCCCAAGCCTGCTGATCTGCCACTACTTGTTCCTGCCCAGATTCCCATGTGCCAGTTCTTGGCTTAGGGTGCAGAACAGAAGGAGGAGTGGAAGCCCAGGAGAATTTTTTGGGAACTGGTTCAAGAATCTTCCAAAGTAAAGAAAATGGGGGATTTTTGAATTCTTTAGTTGACACCATAAAGCATTTCTGAGAAACTATCTCATTCCTGCTTCCTCTCTCTCTCTTCTTCCCTTTCTAATTAATTGATCTAAAACTTACCTCCCACATGAAGTTAATGAGTCAGTTCTTCCATGACTAGATCCTTCACCTCATCTCACAGCAACATTTGGGATATACTGACTTGATTCTCATGATTACCATGTTGGTCTCTAAGTTTCATATTTGTGAATACAAGAGCTAGAAGAAACAAGAAAATTAGGAAAAAGTAGCTGAAGGCCAGCCTGGGCATGAATCTTCTCTGGTACAAGCTACTAGTTTAGGAGAACACGTGTAAGGTGAGGAATTTCCATGCCTTGTTTTCCTGTTGATCCTGCAAAACTGTAGAGATCAAACATCGAACTGCGAGTTCAACTGTGATAAGCTTCGATGGAGAGAGCACATTTTTTCACGGGAACAGCTTGTGATGAAAATGAAAGGAAAATGAGTCATCAACATCCTCTCTGCCTCATGCTGCCTGGGGGAGCGTGAGCCTCCAGTGCTGAGGAGGCAGGACACAGCACCACACTGAAATGCATCCCTGGGACCTGGCAGTGATGGCACACGGCCTAAGGAAGTCACTTTATATCCTCTCACTGCCTTGATCAGCCATACAGAACATGGCATGATTTGACCCTAAGCTAGCAGAGTTAGCCATCCAAAAGGTGAATTCTTGTACATTCAGATGTTAAATCTTGTAAATCACTGTACAGTAGGATAAAGATTTGCTACTTGTCATGCTAAGTGTTACCTTTCAATCACACCAAAAGCCAACTCAAAATTCCTCTGCTATCTCCTTCCAAATCAACAGCTGTCAGCTGTGGAGGAAATAATGAAGCATTATTTTATACCCAGTGGCATTTAAGGACCTTTAACCTGAAGCAAGCTTCTGCAATCTCAGATTGAATATAACTAGTTTAAACAAAACTCCTTTTGTTGTGCGGTTCCCGTATCTCATTTTTATGTCTCAAATCAAGCTATCAGTCTGTCCTTGACACGTTGAGTTTATTAGGTAATCATCACTAGAACTAGTAAAGTTTGTGATGTCAACCCCAACAGGTTTTACATCCCATTAAACCAGCTGTAATTCGATCTCACTCTACGTGCTAAACGATAAGAAACCTTTCTTAGGAAGCTCTTATCTCAATATTGCAATATCCAGTAGCCAGGATGCTGCTGCTCGATTGCTCACCTTCACATGGATGAAATACTGACTCATGCACAGAAAAAAAACCTACAGCATTCCTCTTGATGAGAAATTAAATGAGTTGCCATTAAATGAAAGTAACCTAGTTTTGACCAGGTAGTTAAAGAAGTTGCAAATGCTAACTGATAAGGAGATCTAGTTAATGTCCCTCTCAAGGTCAAACAGATTCTGTGTAGAAAACATTTTTTTGTCCAATAGTGAAGTAATCTGTGGCAGGAAAAGAGTTATTATTTTTTCACTCTTCATATTTTTGAAACAGGGGGGAATTCTCCCAAATGCCTTCTTTTTTCTTTGGCCACAGGTTTGTCCTTTTTGGATTTACCCAGGTAAATCATTTCTCCAGCTACAGCTGTAGTGGCAACTCAGCAGTTTACATTCTAACTGCTGCTCCTGAAAACTGAAGATAGCTGTTTTTCCCTCGTGGAAGTTTAAAATTTGTCAGTTAAGGCAAAAAACATACAACGACACAGGTTAATGGGATCTGTAAGTCCCCTCTGTTATTTGTGAAAGTTTTTCTAGTGCTGATGTTGCTGATTTTTTGTGAAAACATTTGTCCAATACCTTTCCTACAATATACCAAATAACATTACAAACACACAACTCGGCAGCAATTCAAAATATACTGTTTCAGACTGGGATGAAGTAGAAACAGCTAGGAGGAGGCTTCTTGCCATTGAAACAAGGGAAAATCAAATTTAGAAAATGTGTAACTTCACGGTTTTTAAATTGTTTAGTGATTTTGGTTACTTTGTTGGCTTGTGGTACACCCCAGAGTCACACATCTTCTGATGAGGTCTCAAAGTTTTAGTAATCTTTTTGCACTATACCAAGGTTCCTTAAAGGCAAAAAGTAGTTAGGCTAAGCAATGTGTTACCTTTAACAGCTGAGAAGAAGTATTCCCACGAAAGAAACAAGCGTACAGAAATAGGTCATAAAATCCAAGGTAAATTCAAGATATACCAGGAGAAAAATGTACAAAATATTAAATTTTGCATATTTAACAGTCATTAAACAAATTATCCCCTGGGACTAATTTAGACTCCAATCTCACTGATTATGGATGTCTTTAAATTAAAGTAACAAAACCGCTCGGGTATTAAAATGGATGAAATAACGTTGGCATCTTAGTGTGCCACACAGCCCCAGAGAGGGAAGACGGAGGTGGCACGGCTTTGGAGATAAGAGCTGATCTGGTATCACCTGCAGGCCGCCAGTGCAGTTCAGCCCCTCTCTAACCACGCTGCATTTAGGTGTAACTAAGGGCCAGAGCATAATGCAGAATCAGCCCCCGACTTTGCAGCACGGATGCAGGCAACGGTGGGTGAGGCTCCTCGGGTTTTCAGCGCTTGGCTGGGACTGGCAAATCACCGCTGACACCAGGAAGGGGCCCTAGGGTGGCCTTCTGATGGCAGCACAAAGGGCCCGATGACCAAACACGCCAAGCTCAGAGTGCATAACCAGTAACTCCAGTTCAGCTTTGTGCTAGGACTTGTCGCATCCAAATTAGGCAACTGAGAGCGTGGGTTTTCCAGTTTTAAACTCGGCATTAAAGATATTCCATAGTAATAGGAAGGGATGTCAAGTTAATGAGGTAATTGAGCACATGCAATTCTGAACGTTCTTTTACGTGCTCCATGAGTGCACAAAAAGAGATATATGACCCAACCCATCATCTAAAATAGAATGTAAGCATATCCTGTATTTGGGAATATGATATGTTACTTCCTGCTCAGAAAACTGAGAGCTTAACCAACACAGGCCACAGTCTTGCACAAAAGTGCCAAGGGTGTGCCTCCACACATCTCTTTTTAGATGTGTAAAATCAGTAGCCGCCAGGAACTGGATGGGTGTATTTACAACACAATGGTGACCCTCTGCAAGATTTTATCAGTGCCTGCCTTTAAAAATATAACCCAAACGACTTTACCTCAGTTTCGTTCCTGCTGAACTTTCTCCTCCCATTAACTTTTTAGAATTTCTAAAGCTTGCTTGTGAAAATTGTTTCTGCTGCAATCTTTTGAGCCTGCAAATTCTGGTGTTTTCGTGTGTTAGCAGCTGAGCAGATGGTCAGGCAGTGAGGTGGCCATTGCACAGAGATCATCCATGTGCAAGAATCAGAGGTGCAGCATCTCATTCCAGGACTATGCTCCTTGAACCAGCAGGGAAAGCGAGAGCAGCTGAAGGTACCTGAATTTTACCAACTAGAGAAAGTTCACAGAGCTCTGCTTCCTGATGTTTTGGTGTTTTTTTTCAGTCTATGGATAGGTAACTCATAATCAAAATGTAAAATTTTAGGTGACTCTATACGGGGCAGGTCTTAATTGTCCAATTTGGAATTCTTATTTGACAGTGACCATGACAAAAATGTCACTTTGTCCTGCAGAAGCTTGCTCTTCCATTTCTTAGAGAAGGAGGTACCAGTGGGTGTGCATTTGCTCTTGGTTCCATTGTTACTATAATGTAAATTTATTTAAATTCACTTTTGAAATCAGCTCCCACAGAAATAGTCATCTACTAGATAAATACCTGTTTGCTAATTTTCTGTAGTCAGGTGCTTTAAATCCATGAGGATGGATCAGTTCTCCAGCATAAGTTTCCAATACCTTTTGAAAGAAACATTTAATTAAAAGATGACCACTTTTCTTGTAGCTTTGACAGGGACACATCGCAACAAAGGTGGAAATTAAGTTAACTGAGCTATTGTTGAATTTTTAAATGTACCAATCCTGTAGAATTTCCTTGTATTCCAGAGCGTGTCCAATACTCAAGTTTACATGTTCTGGCAGCCTTTCTGCAAAATATGGGGAGAACCAGCATGAGCACATTTCAGCCTCTGATGAAACTGCAAAAACCCTTACATTTTTTGTTTCCAAATCTAAGCCTGGCAGTTACACCAACATTAATGCAACCCCAGAAAGTCAGTGGGACCATAACACAGACAAGGATGTGCAGAAGATCAGCTTGTTTTAAGTTCCTGTTACTGGTGGCTTGAGCTGGTGGGCACGATGGCTGTGTTTGTTTTCAGAGTCCAAAAGATTAAACCTCCTCAGTAATGGTCTCCATACTGGAACTGAGGAAGATATTATTGTCCAAGATAAAGTAATGTGCAAAGACACTTCAAATCATGCTGGTACTGCTCCAAATAGAAAAGAGGAGAAAAGAAAGGAGGTCCTGTGTTCATGAGCAAAGAGAGAGAACAGAAACCAGACAGCAGAATACCCATGAGCACAGCCCTAACAAAAAGCTGGAAGCTCTTTGATCTCCACCTTCTTGGTTAAAAGGTCTTTGAGCTGCAAGCAAAAACCTATTCTCAGCTATTTGATGTCCTCAGTATTCAGGGAAACAGGATCTTGCACATTCTTTATCAATAGGAGGAATTCCAGAGATACCTGAGCCTCCACCATCAACCTCTCTCAAGAACACAAAACCTTGAACTTTGATTGCTCACTACTGACAAAAAGGGTAACAGCCAGAGTTGCCCTTCTTCTTTCCTCAAGAATTGTAGAGATAAAGCATTCACCCAGAAAATGTGCTGTATGGGCTACTTGAAAACAAAACAGTGCTTTAACTTCTGAAAGCATTCCAAATCCAAAGACAACTTTTAAATATATTTAAATCTAACAGTTTAGTGTAAGTAAATTATTCCAAATGAAAAAACAAACAAAAAAAAAAACAAACACATATTGTGGTGATAAAATTTGAGTACTTCCATGAAGAAAAAAATTTGCAGATCACTGAAGCTGGAAAACAAGCAAAAAACCTCACCTTCACAGCCAGACCAGTAGAGGTGGAATGCTCCTCTGTAGGTTGCCTGTCCCACCCCCTGCTTAGAGCAGGCTGCCAGGCCTGTGGCCACTTGTATTTTGTCTGTCTCCAAGGATGGAGACTCTACCTGGGCCAGTGCTTGACCACACTCACAGGGCAGAGCCTATTCTTGTGT
This sequence comes from Dryoscopus gambensis, assembly GCA_013389985.1. Classification (NCBI taxonomy): domain Eukaryota; kingdom Metazoa; phylum Chordata; class Aves; order Passeriformes; family Malaconotidae; genus Dryoscopus; species Dryoscopus gambensis. The sequence goes on from WEIT01005628.1 coordinate 74,154, forward strand.
CTAAATGGAATTGTATTTTAAAGATTGAACTGATCTAAACTGTCAAGCATCCCCTTCCTTAGAAGGAACTGCCTCTTCTATTTGCAATTTTGAGATTTACAGTCTAGCCAGTGTGTCAAATGGAGCAGCCTTAATAATGGAATGCGTGGGGAACAGACAGTGAAAAACAAGTGTGCTGATTGCAGCTGTGTCTGTTCTCCTTAACTTCTACTTTTCAAAGTAAGTAAGTTCAAAGAGCATTTTGGAGGGTTTTCTCCCCATTAAGTACTCCAGTACTGTGACTCAAAGCTACTGGAACCTCCAGTGTCCAAGCAGAAGAGACTTAAAATACCTAAAAACACATTACGTACACAACACACCATCGCAGGGCTGGAGGGATGTCTCAGGGATCACATAAAGTGCACTCACACTCAGTGATTTTTTCTTTTTCCTTGCCAACATTTCCAACCCAGCCTGGGTTTCAAGTCTGAGGCTTGGCTGGTTCTTGCCCTCATGGCTAAGTACCTTCAGCTGAAGGATGCCTCTACAGTGTTATTTCCTGGCTGACTGCAGGGAGCTTGTTTCCATCGAGAAGTTTGTAGCCGTTAAGTTTCCAGCTCACTGTCTCAGGTGTACTTTCACCGAGCCTCAGCACTAACAGCTGCACAACAAGCAGTTACTGAGTCAGACCAGGAAAACTCATGTAGCTCAATTCACTTCAGTTCCTCTCTCTGCATCCCAGGGGGAAAAAAAAATAGAGAAAAGCAATGTACCAAACCCATCACACAGGTACTTGCAAACAGAATCATAACTTTGATACATTGAGAAAAACTGCAACTACATATTTATGGGCGTGTACTATGGATTTTTAATTTACTTGGTATTATGAAATGTTAACTGTTTTGCCATGAACATCCACAGTAAGAAAAGAATGAGTTAGAACAAAGCAATTACTCAACTATTTTTTTCCAAGTAACATTTATTAATAACATTCTTAAGGTGATAACTTAAGAGTCATAAGGAAGGGGGCTGTTGTCAGTAAACATACAGTGAAAAGGTAGTCAGATTCTTCTATTAAAGTATGACTAACAAGGCTTTTAACAGTGTTTAGCTCAACCAAATTTAATATTAAAAACATTCAAAATTCCTAGAAGTGTTGTAATCAGTTCTATTGAACTTATAAAACCTCATTTCAGTAGTCAATACTAACATACTATTTATATAAAATTTTAAACTCCATTCATAATTTTTGTAAACAAAGCACCTAAGCATTTGAAAGAAAAAAAAGTTAGTTTACATCCCACTAAACTGCAGCACACATGTGTGAAACCTCAGGCATGATCAGGCATGGAGCATTATTAGGCACAGAACAAGACAGAGCTTCCACAGCCAGCTGCTGAATACACTTATGTTGTCAAAGGTCTTTTTTTATTTATACTAATTCCATTATCACTTATAGCTGAAGAAATCCTCCACGTGGAAGATTTGAAAGAGACAAAGAAGTCATCTTACATAGGTTTTGTGAAGCTTCTGAGGGCTTTCAATTGTACATGACTTTGAATGAATTATGACTTCTTTATCTGCTTCAGGAATTTTCAGAAACTTCTTCAAAGCCACTGGACTTTGGCAGACACTGGGCTTGTCAAAGAGCATGACAACACATCAGAAGACACATTTTCAGTCTGCTGTTAAAACACTGAGGTATGCTGTAATTTATTATGAAATGCCAGTTAAATAAAACAGAAGATGACCACTGCATTCTGAGGCCGTCAGTTCAAGCTCGAGTCAAGGGGGGGGAACTACTAACATACAAAAACTGCTTGTAATTTCTGTTTTCTTAGGGAAGCTGAGTTATCTTACCCGTATCAACTGGCACCACACTCAATCTGTGTGAATGGCAACAACTGATATCCAGGCTGTCGGTTCGTCTGCTCCTGACTCTTGCAAACAAAAGTTTCAACTTGATATAAATCCCCTAAATTTGCAGCAAGCCTTTGTTAACTGCCAATACCGATTTTCAATTGTCTTAATTAGCATACTTCCCAAGTAAATCTAGCTGAACTAGATTTAATCAGGGTCAATTTTCCTGAGCCGACTCGCCCCAAACTGACTGGAAATGTCTAGAGGTGACCTTCCCACAAAGGAGGTGCTTGCACGAGGCACTGCAGGAAAGCCTCCACTGCCCCTGCCCAGCATGTGCTTACTCAGTTGTTTTTTCAGGGTTCTTGAACTTGTACTTGCTGTAGGAATGACATTCATTTAAAGAATAGGAAAAATGTTTTAATGACTACCTGAAATCAGCACTAATTGAACTCAGTGGTCTCCCCTTGTAGCCTTCTCCAGTTTTCTTTGGTGTGAAGTGTTAGCATTACAGCTATACAAATTTTCTATGCCTAATCCCCCTCAATTTGCAGTTTCCTGAAAAAAGAACAAGTGTCAAATGAACTCTTCTAAATGCAAACTAATGATTTCAACTATTTATCCTTTTGCAAGGCTTTAAAAGCGAAAACAAATTAAGATTAAACAAGTTAAACACATGCATTGGCCTTATGTAACACAGGTACTACTAGCACTATTCAAACCTGTTTTGTCTATCAATTGCAAAGAATTTTCAAAAATAGCTCCAAAAAAAAAGTATGGTGCAGATGCAAATGGTTAAAAAAAAAACCAAAAAATCTGTCCTGTCTTCTCCCACCCCTCTGAATGGATCCACAGCCAAATGAAGACCATGAATACACACCTAGTCTCACCAGGTGGGAGAACCAGGCCAGTGTCAGCATTTTATCCCATCCCTTAAAACAGCACTTGCTGAGCAAAAAACCTCTTGCCTTTCACACCATCTTGTTTGTCAGCTATTCCAGGAGCTGCACAGAAGTTTTCAGGACCATGTGTAAGTACCTCCCTTCTTTTATTATTTTTAAATGTTTGGAAATGTATGTAATCCAAAGCTTAACAAATTTCACAATTAAGGCATAAGCCAGTGGTACAATGAGGGGGTGGGGAAGAAGAGTTCACAACCCCATACTCAGCTTGCCCTGTTATTTATTGTATGGCTTACAGTGTACACAGACTTACACACTGTTTCTTGAATTATTTGTAGTAATGGAACTATAGTTTCACTCTTCAGTTGCTATAGTTACATTACTCTCCAACTTTGCCTTCAAAATCTGGAAACAAATCCTATGAAGGGTACTGTATTTTTTTTTTTCAAAGACACTTCACTAGTCTTAATCGAAACTTTAAAAAACCATTTCACTCAAGCTGATATGGGCAAGCAACTTTTATAAAAATATACTGTATAGAAACACAGTTGGAAAATTGCATAGAAAATATCCTTTTATTTAAATCGCAATAAGGCACGGTTTTACTAGCTATGGTTTGGCTGTAAAAATGTGAGTCTATTTTGATTACTTTCATGTTATTGACAGTATTTTCCATAAAAATATAGCTGCAGGAATAAAAAACCCTTTTACACAGAGTGCAAAACACTCTATTGTAAAATTTCACCAAATTTACTGTAATTCAGCTGTTGAAAATTCAAATGCTATTTTAAATCAGGATCCCACATATTATTGTCCTCCAGGCTGTTCAGTGGCTGATGCTGTGCTTTCTTCATTTCCTGTGTAATCCAGGTGTTCCATCATCTAAAAGTAAAAAGGGAAAAAAAAGGGAAAAGAGATGGCTCCTTATAAAGAAACACTCCTTTCCCCCACTGATCTAAAGTATTTGTTAGCCAAGAGAAATATAATTAAACACGTGTTAGAGTGCATTTTAGCAGCATACATTTAGGAAGTCCTCTATAGATCAGAAAAGTATTTAAGCCAAATAATCAAAGCTCTATTAGCTAATGCTTTCCACTACAGAATGATTCTCCAACCAAGTACCCAAGTCCTCTACAAGAAAATAAACTTGTGAGTCAGAAGTATCTCAATTATTAAATACAAAGAACAAAAAACAATTGGGGTTAAGCAAATTTTTCAAAGATATGGCTTGCAAAACTGGAAGTAGACTCTAGGATCTTACCTGACATTTACAGGTAGCAAGCAATAGCTTGAACAGAAAAGACTAACTTTCTCTTTTCATGGCTGGAAATGCTACCTATGTTACAGTTAGTCAAAACTAACTGTACTGGTCACATTTCTTTGTAGATTTTCCTTTTATATTAGAAAGGATAAAGGAAATGGAACTGTAAAGTCCTGCATCAGGAGAAAATCCAAACCAGATTATTACAGACTGATTATACTTTGCATTAATGTAACTGATTAGATTGCCTGAATAACTCAAAACAAATTTGTAGTTGTCCTGACTATAAAGCAGCCTGTTTCCCCACCCACTGCTGCACTGCTGGAGCAATGTTAGAAGTGGTTTTCCCCCTGAGACAAGGCACTGAATGAATTACAAAGGTAATACACACGTTTGTTAGCGTGACAAACTGAGACCATCAGTTTTGAGGGTTTCAGAATTGAGCATAATGAACAAGAGGCCAAGAACTGCACAGTTTGGGTAGCTGAGAGCCAGAGACAGAAGACACAGAAGCAGTACAACTAATGCTGAGAAAACAGAATGTGCCAAGGAGCTCGTATGCCCAGAGCGGCAGGATTATAAGGGCAAAGGATAATGCTTTAAGCATCAAAAGGTAGAAAACCCTACTTAGGTTCTTCCACAGTGGCATATCCTGCCTGTCTTTCTGTGCAACAGCTGCTCACTGTGTGGGTTCTGATCTAAGCTGGGCAGATTTCCACACAGTTATTTTCTTGTCTTACTAGCACCTGCTGGAGAATCCTTGCCAGGACAAAGCCAGAGACTGCTGTGTTACACACTTCAGTGTGGTATAATTCTATGTACAGGGCAAAGAGACTGGTTCCATTAACTCTTCTCCTCTAGTTATGACCCAGCTCTGTGCCATTCCTTCTTTTATGCCAACAGAATTGTTTCGTTGCAAAGTACACTAACACACCTTATCAAAAGCACTTTTGCTTAAACAAGCTGTTTCACAGTCCAGCCACACCAACGTGCTGTGCAGTAAACCAAGATGACAGCTCCAAAAAACAGGTCAGTGGGATTTGGGTAAGGTTTACGAGAGCCCAATGGCCACGGTATCAATCTGACTAAGACCAGAAAAGGTCTTTCACCCCCCTCCCTTCACGTGCCAGAATCATGACAGTAAGAACTTAGGCAGGCACCAGTCTTTCCAACAGACTTAGGACCTGAGCACACACTCGGCCCAGCAGTGAACACCCAGCTCTTCTGCTCATGACAGTCTTGCATTTATTTCAGTACATCCAGAATTTTCCCCTGCACTGTGACCAAAAACCCACATCAAAAGTCACCCAAAGCAAAACACTCCCTACAATTACAGAACTCACACCATCCCTTTGAATGAGGATTAAAGTATTTGTTTCCAGGATAAAACAAGAACAACCTCCCCCCACAGTACCATATTACATCAAGTCATGCCATGTATCTTCCTTCAGCCTAGGGAGGATCATGTAGTAGCTGGCATAGAGAAAGTAATTTTGCTAAGCATTTTTGTACAATGTTTTCCCATTAAATTGACAAGATGCTTCTAGAAATAAGTTAGAAGTATTTGCTAGTTCACTGTATTAAAAAGTCAAAGATTCTTCTATTAATCCTAAAACACTAAGCAGCAAAAAATGTACTTTTTTTGTACAAAAGCTGGAGCTAGCACTTGTATTTAAATTTTACAGTCTCCACTTAATAATCAGATTTTAAACTTAACTTCAAAACCAAATGCCTAGTAAAGGACTACAGCTGTTTCAGGGAGCTGTTTATATAAATGTTTCAAGGCCAAAAACACCACGCCACCCCATTTCTAATCTTTCCTCCACACAGAAGAACAGCCCACAGCTTAAAGCCGGGGACAACAGGTGTCCCCCTAAAAGTACAAGAAGGCATTAAGCAGCTTTCTGCACACGAGTATGTGCACTGGGGATTCTCTCAGGACAACCCCTTCCTCAAAGCCTCAGCAGAAGCTGCAGGAATCTTTATGACAACCAGCTGCAAGATGAAGGCACCTTGCTACAGTCCTGCACAAAGCTCTTGTTTAAAGCCAAGAAAGAGGCAAAGCAATCTGACTGCACATTATGGGAAGCTCATGAACATTTTGGAAGTGGAAGAGATTTAGAAGCTTTGCTCTTGCATCTGAATTTCTGACAGTTTTTAAGGGGGAGGTATTAAGACAGCTTTGTAACTAAAACACTTCTGTTTAACCTATCTACTAACGTGATGAACTATTAAAAATTAAAACCACCAAACTTACCCCCAAAAAACCCCCAAAAAACCCCCACTTCCACAGACCCAAACTAGAAATGGCAGCACAAATCTCTCTGTTAGAGCACACAGGTACCTGTGCACACAGTTGCCTACAAGATTCATGGCAATAATGCTGCATTCACTGAATTCTTAACAACACACAGTTACGATGAATTTGCAAGCATCTAAAAATGTGATTATAAAACTTACAGTACTAAATAGCAGCTGCATGCTGTGTAACATGCCAGTGACAAATCTGTTGATTTATTACTTCAAAGAGAGATAAGAAGTGCTGGACACTTCAAACTGACAAACTCTAACAAGTTGCAAGACTACTCTATGTGGAAGACTTCAAAGGGGCATTAGGCCACTACATTGTCCATGATGTTGCTAAAATTATTCCATAGATTGCACTGATACAAAAAACCAGTATTCTAAAATTAAATCAGCAACTGGAAAATACGCGTGAAATTAGGTTTATCATGAAGGCACACATGAGGAGTATAAGCAATCCAGAAAACCTAGATAAACCTTTATTATATACTTCACAGCAACAATACTGCCAGTTAGGTGGCAGGAAAGTAAACTGGTTACTCTTCCAAGAAATCTCTGCACTTCAGTGAATAGTTAAAATGTTTTTCTGTGCAGCAACTCATTACAGCTCAAGACTACACCATAAAAAAGCCACACAGAGCATAACTAGAATTTAAGACTGCATCATTACGCAGAAACAGAAATGACCTCAGCTATGAATTATGGGACCTCAGAGCTATCTTGGGGAGTAAAGTATTTGTCATACGTATAAAGTAGAAACTATAAAACTGATTTTAACAAATCTATCCAAGAACTCGAGTGCACACAGCAGGACAGAAGAATTCTAAGTTATAAAAATAGCCTGGCCATCTGCTTTTAATTTGCACTCAAACCCTCCCACTTCCTAATATCATCTTTGGTTTATATCTAATTTCTTTATTACTAAGGCTTTTTAATGAGACTTAAATTGTTAAAGTACTCTTTCTTAGAAGAAAGGAGCTAATGAGAAAAGTACTTTTTATTTGAGAATTTAAGACACAGGCAGAGTTCACCATCCCAAACTGTCTTCAGGGCAGACACCCTACGCTTTATAAATAGATGCGTAACTCCAGCAACTATAATTCCAGATTATATTTAAATGCTTAAATTCCGCAAGAAGCTGAAATTTGAAAGCTTGCACTTCTCTGCAAGCAGTGTGGACAGTGAAAATAAATACCACGAGTGTCAGCAGTCATGAGCTACTGCCAAGAAAGGTCCAGACGTGGTGCAGCAGCAAGGCCACAAGAGGCAGCCCCAGTCCCTGCTCCCCAGCCCAGGGCAGGCAGCGCAGACAGGACAGGCTGAAGGGCACTGGGGAGCAGGAGGGTGGCAGAAAGGCTGCAGACATCATTACTAAAGGCAGATTTATAATGCTCAGCGTTGTAACAAAAGACAACGAAGTTGTTGTTTAGGTCTAAGCAGGTTTTCACATCAAGGCAGCGACACAGAAAAATCAAGGGAAGGGCTGCAATACAGGTAACAGAGGGGGAACTAACACTGACTGCAAATATTTGAAGACATTCGTAGGGATCTGGGAAGTTAGAGAGCAGATTCCTGCCTTCAGGCTTAGGAATCATGGCTTCATTGCTACTTATGTTTTCCTTTACTCCTTTAAAAAAATAAAAAACCCAAAAGACCTAAGTGTGAATACAGATTTGTATCTTGTTTTCACTTCTACCCTCTTCTATTGAGTTATTAATACAAAAATTAAGAAGTAGATGCAAAAAAGACTGAAAAGAGGAAGCAGAGGGGGAGAAAGAAGAAAAAAACCTGTAAGGTGATTAATAAAGTTGCATTAACAGAAGGCCATAATCACACCTTGTAGCAAAGGCGTCCTGGAGGAGTCCGATACCTAAATAAAATTCATTCCATTATTAAAATCATATACAACAAAACCATAAAAAAAAAATCAGAAAAAACCCAAAACTCCCAAAAGGTAACTAATGGACTACTATTAGGAAGTTTAGTCACCTGACACACTGCTCTTCTACCCCTATTCTTTGGACACTTTGCTCTAACAACTCTGCAAGGTTTTTCTGTTCCCATGAGGGCAAAGCAAACCTCTACACAAGTCTGGTCACCCTTGTCAATGGAGCAGCTCTGCCCAAGTCTGAATCACTGACGTAGCAGAAAATTGTCTTCTGACACCTTTCCGTATCTTTCCTCCTCAGAACGAGCACTGAAAGCTGGAGATTTCAACCCTGGGGCTGTGTGGGTTGGGGCCATTTGGGGTTTTGTTTGTTTGCTTGGATTTTTTTGCATGTTTGTAAGTTCAGTAAGTACAGTTCAAAATACGGTTTTAGATAAGGAGGACAACATCTGAGAAAGGCCAACCCTGCAGCATTTTGAGAGTGCAACTTGAATAACACTCTCTGAGAACAAAAAATTAATATAAAAATATTCTTAAGGAAGTTATAGGAAAATAGGAGTTAATAAACTTACACAGAGGTCAACTACAGGCTCAATTACAGACAAGTCTAACTCAGGGATGGTGGAGTGGGGGTTGAAATCAACATTTTATATTGTGCTAGAAATGAAGTCGCCTGACTCAAAACAAGCTGAAGTTCAGAGTAGTTTTAATCCTTCAAGAAACCAGTTGAAAGGACATGAAATAACTGCTATGGCAACATAATTCTTTCAAGTATGAGTTTTGCTACAAGAAGCGCAAGAAATTTTTTGTCGCTAAGGAGACCTGCCAAATTTATTTAGGCCAATCTTAATCAGAACTCAAGTGAGAAAATAAATTGCAAAGTGCTTTCCCCCCAACAAACCCAGAGCTACTGGGCTTCATAAATGTGACCTTGTTGATTTTAGAAGAGCTAATAGTCACCAAATAATATATAAATGCACGGTAAGCCAAATTCATTCTGACCTACGGAGGAACAGTTCTGTTCACTGGACCTATGAAAGGAGTTGATTTTGTAAACAAAAAGACAGGGTATTTAGTTAAAGCTGAAAATCTCCAGAGTGATTTCACACCTAAGCCAACCTCCAGCTGAAGCAGGTGTAGAGTATTATACCAACAAAAGGTAGCATTTTGCTGGTAATACTACAGGAGCTGGTGCCTGCAGTTTTACCTTTACAAGAATTACCCTTGACTTCCACTGACCCACTGAAAACCTTCCAATCCAGAAGCAGAAAAAGCAGGAGCTGCTTCTATCCACCATCAGCTTCATACCCACCTTGCCCCGGAAGAGACTCTCCCATCTCCGAGTTCAACATGCCTTAGGTACAGGTGATGGTGCCTCGAGTCAAACAATACCGGACTTAGGTCTCAAGCAAAGCACAGAGTAATCTTGAGACTGCTCTGTCATGATAAATACCAGCTCACAAGGGCTACTGGCACACCCAGTCACCAGCAAGGCACATCAGGGAAAATGTGCACATACCAACAGGTGGGATTTTAAGAACTGCAGTTCCTGGGTAGTGTTAGACATAACCAAAGGGGAAATGGATTATCCAAAGCAGTGCGCCCAAGTGTGTGCTGTGATAGGAAACAATTCTATAACCCAGCTGTTTTGTTCCTGAATGCTCCATACAATCCTGATGATGTAGGCCACCAGTGATGCATGGAAAGCTTCTAAAGTTCTACTTGATCATCAAATTTTTTGAACTGTCTCTTAATACAGAACTAGCCCAGTTTGGAGTCTGCATGCTCAGTTCAGTGACTCATGTTATACCACATCAAGATGACAGATGAGGAATGTTAAAGCACAAGAAAACATTTCAAAGTAGATGGAACAAATTACTTTTGCTCCCTGAATACCAAACCAGCCATTTCATCTCCCTTGAGCTTTGTTCTGCCATATCAACTACTAGACTAAGATTTTCTAAGGGTAAAGACTTTTCTTCCTTATTAGTTCCAGAAGATTACAGGAAAACTAGCAAAAGCTGGACTGCAGGTGATCTATCACCACGTTCTCAGAGAAGCATATACTGAAAGGAATTAGCAACAAACTACCCAAGGCATCCAGCCTACCTGGTAACTGCTTCCTTTCCAAAATTTCTTCATCTCTTTGCGCCTCCAGGCAACGAGGGAGCTCGTGATGAGTGTACACGGTACAAGATAGAGAAGGGCAGGCTGCCCCATCTTCATCAGTGCCAGAACAACAAAAGTCAGCACCATACCAACGGCATAAGCTATAAAAAGACATTCATACATACACAATCAGCAACGGGAGGATTTTTAGATTAAGTCAATCATTTAGTAAGACAGAATTCCTTTTTAAGCAGTGTTTTCCTTGTTAATGTAACTGAAGAAGAGACACAATAGGTTGCTGTGTATTTGCAAGATTTCTCAAAGCAACTGACTACCATAAAGAACAGTCACCTTAAATATAAGCAGGTACACTAAAAAGAGTTTAGAATTCTTGACAACACTGAACCTTACCTGAAGAAAACCATCTAGTTTTGCCACTTTAAAAACAGCTACCATGAAGGTCAACAATGCTGAAATATCACATGATTTACCTATTGTGCAGGAAATGTAGTATACAGAAGATGATCTTGTTTGAACATCAAATCTTCGACAATAGGCAACCAGAAGTCCTTGAAGGAAAAAAAAATTTAAAAAGGAAAAGGATTAATGAAATGTTTAGTCATGATTTTTTCTCTCCCCAATTTTCCAAATGAAAGCAGCATAAAAGAATTTATAGTAGGACTTCCCATTATTGTTTTATCTTCTTCCAATTATTTTTTCTCTAAAGGCAAGAACCTGTCTAAGAAATCCCACAGTACGTCTAGAAAGTCAAAACCATAATGGAAATATGAGCCAAGCAAGCTAGGAATTAGAGGTTTGGGGTTTTTAAGCAACCTAATTACATTGTGCTATTTTCAGCTTTCTCATACAGAAGTGTAACAACCTATTTTTAATACTTTTCTTCAATAGGATTCTAATGCTCACTCTTAACATTCAGCAATTTTGCCTGCACATGCTCGATTAAAGTAATTTGCTCAAGACTCCAATTATGGCCAAATTCAGCTCTTCTGAAAAAGATGAAAAAACTTTGCAATTTTTTACATTACCTCACCTCTAATTACAGAGTCTAGGATATGAAAATCCTACAAAGTCACAGAATATTTGCTTTCTGTGAGATTTTGATGAAATTGAGTTAATACTGACAACTTTACCTATGGGACTTTACTCAATCCAGTACAATAGAAAATAAAAAACCTTTCATTATTTAAGTATTCTGTAACATACTGAGCTTTCTTCTACTCTGGCTTTTGTTGTATTCTGCACTGACTGATCAAACTGCTACATTTGATTTAGTAATTACTCTGTGAATAAACTCTGCTGCAAGTCAGCTCAGAATGAAACCCAAAATAGTTATTCATAAGTTACAGTCACCAAAAACATTTGCTCACCTGGGACAATAATGTCTCCAAAACCCAACAATGAAAAGGGCAAGTCACAGAGTGTTGATGCAGAGTGTTCAAGTCTAGGCACTCTAATAACCACGGGTAACTGTAAAACATTATTTCAGAAGCCACATAAATCTCCTCTAAAGCATTGCGGTGTTCTGGATTTTTTTTTGGTTGCTTAAATTAATAAACAGTTTAAATATAATTAATTTATTGTTAATGCAGAACTTCAAAACAGGTAGAACCTGAAGTAAAAACCAGAAACCAACATAGAAAGTAGATAAAGCTTAAGGCAACTGGTAAGCTGGAATTTCTCATTTACAAATAATACACACACATGAAAAAAAAAAAGTTAAAACAGTATTTAACCATATAACAGGAATAACAAATCTGGATTATTAACCTAACTATAGAATACTGATCAATGATATCCAGGCCCTAAAGAGAAATTTGGACAGTGAGGTTTTCCCCAAAAGAATAGTCTTTTCAGAGGAAATAATTTAAAAATCCAGTATCTGAAATACAATCCTTACTTTCTCANTATTAATGTAATTATTAAATATTAAATAAAGTTATTTTTCAAAACTTTCGTACTACATCTACAAAAACTGCCTGTACATCCACTTACAATTCAGGATTGGAAAAATCCTGAATACCAAAGGGAATGCCCCAGTATTGTACAGTATTATACAGTATTGTTTTGCAATAAAAAAAATGTAGTCCAGCCTAAAAAAA
>WEIT01005628.1:86670-103913 GCA_013389985.1 Dryoscopus gambensis
ATGAGCTTTCTGCTTCAAAATAAAAGCAGGTTAATACTTGCACACCATTCATGCCACAGTGCAAGTGATCACTGCAGAAAGTACTAGAGCATATTCCAAAAAATGGCTGTTTAAAGCAAAAGGAGGAAAAAAAATGGTGGGCAGTAATTTCTCATGATCACAATATCCCTCACACTAACTGGGGATGGTTTACTTTCGACCATGTGATTGCCATAAAAATTTAGGCCACTGTTGAGGGGAAAAATGGAAATGAGCTTTTCCACCTTGAGAACACTGCAAACACTGACCTGTTAAACAAAAATTCTGCCCCAATGACCAGACATTTTTGTTCTTACAATAAATTCACAGACATACCTTTGTGATAAATGGTGTTATGAAGACAAAAAACACATCATATAGAAGGAGGAGGCCTAGAAGTATTACACAGGACTGGCAAAAAAAAAAAAGAGAAGAAAATATTACTGTGGGTTTTCAAGTATCACACAGCTGGATTCTGGTACCATTATTGTACCATGTTTTTCTAATCTGGTATAACATTTAGAACAGGATTAGTTTCTTTTAATAATTATTAAAAATGGTAAAGATTATGGTTTTTAATACAAATTTCTTGTGTTTTGAAAACCTACTTCCCTTCCTGACAGTAAACTTGCAGACTCATGGCAGTAGAATACTATCTTAAGATAAGCAACTTACAATACCTTAAAGTTGGGCATTTTCAATGTTTTAATGAAGTTTAGGCAGAAAGCAACTCCCAAAATATCTTGCAAAATCCAAGCCCACCTAAAAAAAAAAAAAAAAACAAAACACCAAGACATTTTTACAGGTTGTTCAAACTACTGCTGGAATATAGATTTTGCTGGAAATAGCAAGGAAAATTTCTCAGAAAGCAAGAAATTATTTTGTCAGAATTACTGCTGCCAAAAGCACAAAAGTCCTAGTTTCAAGATGGTCAATTTACACCAGGCTCTGATCATAAATAGGTAACTGGTAATGGCTGGGATAGAGTTCATTTTCTGCACAACAGCTGGTAAGGGCTACGTTTTGGATTTGTGCTGGAAATAATGTTGATAATGCAGGGATGTTGTAGTTAGAGCAGAGCTATTCCCTATGCTATCCTGCACCTCTTTTCTTCTGTGGCCATCATTAGCAATCAAGCCAGCTCTTCCTCATCTTCATGGTTTTTTATAACTTCAAATTACCACAGAGTTCATTTGCATAGCTTTGTTCTCTATTACTCCCAAGCTTCAAAATACTTTCATGATTTTTCTGAAATTGGCACTGGAGTTTAGAAGGATGCTGCACTCCAGGATTAGTTATATGCTGGAAAGTTCATTAACACCAATTATTCACCTTACTCTTAAGTCAGCATGCATCACTTACCTATCTTCATTTCGAAACACNGAATTTCTCATTTACAAATAATACACACACATGAAAAAAAAAAAGTTAAAACAGTATTTAACCATATAACAGGAATAACAAATCTGGATTATTAACCTAACTATAGAATACTGATCAATGATATCCAGGCCCTAAAGAGAAATTTGGACAGTGAGGTTTTCCCCAAAAGAATAGTCTTTTCAGAGGAAATAATTTAAAAATCCAGTATCTGAAATACAATCCTTACTTTCTCATGGGGAGCTGAGCGTTCAGTAGGGACTTCCACCAAGTTTCCATCACTCTAGGATCAAACCCAAGTCAACAGGCATTTAATACTTATAAGAAAATAGCAGAAGCTGGCTATATTTTGTGAGAAAGTTATGCCGAAAAGCACACTATGAATTAGCTACACAGAGTCAGTACTTTAATGCTGCACATATTACAGGCACTGTTCATACCTTTTCACTGTTTCCAAAGGGACCAGCTGCAACTTCAACCATTATACTTGCCCCATTCTGAAATTAAAGTTATTTTTCAAAAGTTAGTTTTAAATTATTANCATGCCACAGTGCAAGTGATCACTGCAGAAAGTACTAGAGCATATTCCAAAAAATGGCTGTTTAAAGCAAAAGGAGGAAAAAAAATGGTGGGCAGTAATTTCTCATGATCACAATATCCCTCACACTAACTGGGGATGGTTTACTTTCGACCATGTGATTGCCATAAAAATTTAGGCCACTGTTGAGGGGAAAAATGGAAATGAGCTTTTCCACCTTGAGAACACTGCAAACACTGACCTGTTAAACAAAAATTCTGCCCCAATGACCAGACATTTTTGTTCTTACAATAAATTCACAGACATACCTTTGTGATAAATGGTGTTATGAAGACAAAAAACACATCATATAGAAGGAGGAGGCCTAGAAGTATTACACAGGACTGGCAAAAAAAAAAAAGAGAAGAAAATATTACTGTGGGTTTTCAAGTATCACACAGCTGGATTCTGGTACCATTATTGTACCATGTTTTTCTAATCTGGTATAACATTTAGAACAGGATTAGTTTCTTTTAATAATTATTAAAAATGGTAAAGATTATGGTTTTTAATACAAATTTCTTGTGTTTTGAAAACCTACTTCCCTTCCTGACAGTAAACTTGCAGACTCATGGCAGTAGAATACTATCTTAAGATAAGCAACTTACAATACCTTAAAGTTGGGCATTTTCAATGTTTTAATGAAGTTTAGGCAGAAAGCAACTCCCAAAATATCTTGCAAAATCCAAGCCCACCTAAAAAAAAAAAAAAAAACAAAACACCAAGACATTTTTACAGGTTGTTCAAACTACTGCTGGAATATAGATTTTGCTGGAAATAGCAAGGAAAATTTCTCAGAAAGCAAGAAATTATTTTGTCAGAATTACTGCTGCCAAAAGCACAAAAGTCCTAGTTTCAAGATGGTCAATTTACACCAGGCTCTGATCATAAATAGGTAACTGGTAATGGCTGGGATAGAGTTCATTTTCTGCACAACAGCTGGTAAGGGCTACGTTTTGGATTTGTGCTGGAAATAATGTTGATAATGCAGGGATGTTGTAGTTAGAGCAGAGCTATTCCCTATGCTATCCTGCACCTCTTTTCTTCTGTGGCCATCATTAGCAATCAAGCCAGCTCTTCCTCATCTTCATGGTTTTTTATAACTTCAAATTACCACAGAGTTCATTTGCATAGCTTTGTTCTCTATTACTCCCAAGCTTCAAAATACTTTCATGATTTTTCTGAAATTGGCACTGGAGTTTAGAAGGATGCTGCACTCCAGGATTAGTTATATGCTGGAAAGTTCATTAACACCAATTATTCACCTTACTCTTAAGTCAGCATGCATCACTTACCTATCTTCATTTCGAAACACTGCCCAGACAACAGCTGCTGCTATGCAGAATAGAGCAAGAAAAATGAGCCTCACTTCAATGGTTTTGTTGCAACATGTAACCCTAAAAGAAAATAATTAAATTAGAGAGCCTGCAACAGCCAAGACACACGCCTGTGCTATCACAGGTCCTTGGGCTGACAAGGTGCTCTCAACCCAAGAGTTTCTCTTCTGCCCATCTGTTCCACACAGATTCAGGTGGCATTGTTCTTGCAGCTGCAGCACCAATCCCTTTCTGGGCTGCACTAAAAATGAGCCAGGAGGGGCTTGGATGGCCTGTCCTCATTCTAGCAAACACATCCATGGAAGGCAGCAAGCAGAAGAGTTTGTTTCATCCATTTTTGTCATTAACAATTACACCAGCTGAGCTGTGTCAGTGTGGCACAGCCACGTCATCATTGCACAAAATGGTACTGCTGACAAAAATCAAGTTTTAGAAACATAACACAGGATTAAAAATTAAGTAACTATGTATTGCAAAATTGTGAGCCAATATCCACTTCTACCACTGACTCAATTTTCTGTGACAGTTCTTGAACTGATAACTGACAGAAGCAATGCCTCTCCTGCAGCTTACACAAACCCTGCTCTTTTCTTCCTAATTACTACCTTTGATGGGCTACTGAATCACCTGACAGGAATATCCTGCCCTAATTAACATGCAAACCACATGACTGACATAATTCCAAATTCATGAGCATGGTTCTTTTCGGGAAAAACAACTATTTGTTGCATTAAATTTTGAGTGGAAAAGTGAAAATGCAGGGAAGGAAAACAGGGACACTTCCATACTCCCTAACACGTGCAGGACATTTAATTCTGAGTGGTCAGCACCCCAGCTGTGCACTGGTGACACACCACCCAAGGGAGAGCTGCAACCACGACCTTCTAACACAGATGACTTGAGCAATGTGTTGTCTACACTGAAAGTTAAAACTTGGCAGGTACAGTACAGGGTAAGATTTGGGAAAAACCCCTCCACGGCCTATAGCACAGTACTTGCTCCAAACAGAATCAAATCTGCAGGATCCTCCCCTTACAGAGTTCCTTGATGAACAAAATAAGTACATATGACAGACAACCAGAATTTTGTAAAACCAAGCAGAGGCTTTCAAATTTGATTACAGAATGCTTTCAAATAAAGGTAATGCAGCAATTCTCCTACAACTATTTTAACCGTTGATTTACTGTAGACACCTTTAATATTTATTAAAGCAGCTTGTAATTTTCTTTTGTAACTATCCCACACGCTAAAACCATACAGGAAACAATTTGTCAAACTGTTCTCATAGTGTCATGCTGCCTTGAGTAACAACCAGAAACTACCCAGAGGAAAGCTTCCATTTTTAATAAGTGAAAGGTGCACAATACCTGCACTGCCCAATTGGGATTTCTCCTATTAATGCTGCAAGACAGTTGTACAGACTCATCGCAGATGCCAGGCAGAAGACTGATATAATAACATATACTAAATAAAAACAACGAAGATGGGAATCAGTGACAAAAAAATAGCAAACAGGAAACAAACACAGTAACATACATTTGATATTTGTGTTCAGGAGGTGTCTGGCACTGGGTGATGTGGTTTAAAGGTTACAGTGACAGTACTAAGTGGACAGTTGGACTGGATGATCTTGAATATTTCTTTCAACCTTGAGGATTCTATGGTTCCATGATATAAACTGTTAACAGTTATAATGGTGCTCAACAGTTACTGGAGACCACAGTCAGGTAATTTTAGAAAATGCTGATTTCTGAGTGTCTCTGCCACAACCAAGTTCTCATCAAGCAAAAACGTGACTCAGAGGTATCAGAACTGCTTTCCAGCCAGATCCTCACTACCAAAGAACTAAAACCCAACACCAAACCCCAACTAGCAAAAAATGTTCTCATCAAGCAAACTCTAAACGCTACTAGGTTGTCACTGCCATCATCCCAAGAACATCGACATAAATAATAAACTTTTTTTTGCTCATCATTAGTCACCTCTCTTCCACACAACTCCATTCAGAATAAGCACTGTCAAGGCAGTCTTTGTAAAATAGATGAAGAAACCTCTCCTTTAAGGACCAACTGCATCCCCTTTCAACCCTCAACTCACGCATGGAGAGAACAATTTAAAAAGTTACATTCATTTTAGTTTAGAAATCTAGCTTTTTAGACTTAAACACTTCATAAGACCATGTAGAAAAGTAAGTCAAATGAGATTATTCATTGTTTCTTACCTAACCATTTGTAGAAGAAATAAAGTAAGACCAGCATGACACAACAGATGACAACAAACAAGATAACTGTTACAGGGGTGAAAGTGACATTTTCCTCCTTCTTCCGTCGGGTTTCTCTCTCCCCAGGACTTGCTACTGCTTTCAGATTCTCACTGTTTTAAGAAAACAACAAACACAATTACCTCAGATGACAGATTATGAAAATGTTTTACTATGACCAGAATTGTTGGTTATAGAACATTTAGACTGACAAGGTTTCAGTTTAGTCCTTCATACTATTATTAGGCTTAAAACCACAGAAAATGGTATGGTTACTGTTTGAGTTTCTCTCCATTTTTTAATGAAGATATGCACTTCCAACCTAGCACAGATCACAAGGAGAAGATTCTTAACTGCACTCCTTTCCAATGGTGTGGTAATTGCCAACTTTAAATGAGTACCACCAACCAAAACCCTGATCCAGGTGAAAAAAAGCAGTACTATACTCTTAAACTACTTTTCAGGATGCACACACTGAGCTCTATTAGTGCATCACCTCTGACTACAAAATTTATTGAGTTAAACGTAGACAATCTGATAAATATGTCTACAATAAATCAAAACCATGGGTATCACACACTCTTAAAACCTCAACTAGACATCAAGTGCCTGCAAAACCCATTCATGTTAGCAGAATGAAGCTAGCTAAGTACTAGTTCTTTTCCCCTTATGTCTCATAATTACAGAGTAAGTGAAAGAGAGGTGGTATAATTGGGCATTTTTCACTGGGAATTGGATTTCTGTGCATACATATTCCATATTTATACCTCACCATGCAAAATAAGGAGACTTAAATTGCTGTGTTTCTTCTTTGAGCAGATAGCCCTTCTACTCTTTAGTACAGATCCAGAGCAAATTGCCCATCAGATAGCGTGTCCCTGAGGAATCCCAGGGCCTACCTACAAAATGCTGAATTCAGCAGAGAAACAGCTACTTTCAAAAGAGAATAACCCACAGCAGCAAGGCACCTTGTTAGATGAATCACCTTCTCAGAAGACAGGCTTTGAACAAGCAGCTTTTTTAAAAATATAAGCTCACCCTAGATTTATGAAAGAGTACTTTAGTTTAATAAATTACATCTAGGTATTTTTAATATGGGAGACAGCACCACATTTTGTTATTTTAGCATTCCGTGCAGCCACACCCTGCAACACTGCAGGGTGAAAAAGAAACACAATCAGATCCAACCTTTAAAAAAAAGGAAACATACACACCTCCCCTGCTTCTACTTCTTTAATCTCTTTAAAATAGCTAGATTTGCATAACTGTGGGGAAAAGGAAGCTGTTGTTACCACATACAATCCTCTCCTTGTTGTTCTGGGGAGCAAAGCACCAGAACACCACTGAGACCCTGAAGGTACCAAGACACACTGACCCGTTTAGCACATACAGACACCCAAGAAATGCTGCAGAATAATGCCATGCTCTCAAAGGCAGCTACGGCCAGTTTAACCCCAGCCTCACAACAATTCTGCGCACCACCTAAAGCTGCACACCCTCAAGGACAGTGCAGAAACCGCCTTGTTTCCCTGCCTTTGCCACATTCTTCACTTCCACTCCCTCCTCAGGGCCTGCTGCTGCCTCCCCGCCCTTGCCTTGTCCTAGAGCTGCTGCTGCCCCAGCTCTGGTGCTCCAACAGGTATCACACAAAGCTCAAGCAGACAAGCCAGGTTGGATTTTATGTGGAGCCAGCCAGACAACCAAACTGTGCTTCCCACTGCTCCTGGTGACAAGAGGGGTGCACAGCCAGCTGGGATGGAGCAGCTGTACAGAGCCCTGCCAATGCAGACACCACATACAATACGTATTTACCTCCTGAATCACTGCACTTGAAAGGTGGAACTAAAATACCTAATGTCTGGATATTGGAGAATTATGATGCCAGTTACAGAGTGTTTGGTAATTTGTCAAAATGTTAACTCGTGCCTCCTCCCAAGAGCTGCATTATCCCTCAGGGACTTCTACAATTTATGCTCAAGGTTCCTCAAAGACCTATGGTGATTTTTCAGAGGTCACAGTGCTCACATATTTCATAGCAAAGCAGCTAATTGCACTTAGATCTTCTAATTTTTTGACTACCAACCGAAAAGAAAATAATGTCTCACTGATCATAGTGACAGTTTCCACAAGCTTTGCAGTCCATGTAATTTAAGCAGTTCCATTTAACAAACTTACAGTTCTGCCACTCCGCTCCAGTAGCCTCCCAGGGTCACTGTAAACACAGCAATTAGGAAGATGACAACCATACTGTAATCAAACTCTGGCAAAGGTGGTGAATACAGAGTCACGTTAACTTCATTTCCAAGCACCTGAAATACAACATACAAGTTGGTTCATAAGGAGCACAAAGAAATTATATTGCTTATTTTCCAACTAGATGCACATCATGATTTCCTACTCTTAATCTACACAATGCTGAGAGGAAGTTTTCAGCTTACTGCACAAGACATGTCATATGTTTGCCAAGAAGCAATGCTTTCCATGCTGCCTTTCAGGATGGTCAGGTTTGGAAACAAACCTATCACTGCTGCTGTGTAAATACAGAGATACCACAAGAGAAGATGGTATTCCTTTGCAATCTTCCCACACTTCTGAGAAGTTGTGCCTCTAGCCCAAATGCCTCCCCAAAATATACCAAGTGCTATCAAAGACATCTGCTCTGCAGGAAAGCACATCTAACTCAATCAACTGGAAACACAAATCCAGAGGTCCACTGAGGTATCAGCAGAAATCTACCTCTAGCTCTCAAACCCACAAAACTCACAGGGCAGACACAGGCATGAGGCTACAGACAGAACACAGTGACAGCTCAAGGTGGCAGAAAGTTATTCACAAACAGCTTCACACAAACATGATCTGAGACAGATTCAAATAAAAAGAAAGGAATTTCACATTATTTTAAAAATGTAAGACCTAAGGAAAAAAAAAAAAACAAGCAGCTGAAGTACACAGAAGAAAATGGGAGAGAATACTGAGATATAACTGGTACTGAATTGTACAAAAATCTTGAAAGCAAAACCAAGGTGCTTCCATTTGATGGAAAGGTGAGATTTAAAAAACAAAGAAAGGATGATGATTTGACAGGAAATGGAAAGTAGTAGGGAAGACAAGTTTGCTGTTGCAGTCAAACTAAGTCCAGACATCTAAAATAATTGTGCAGTGAGAACAGACTTCAGAGATGCAGGAAAAAAACCCCAGATTTGTTTACAGTCTGCATGTGAGATAAAAGCAGGAGAGAGAGGAACATGCCAGACAGGTTTGGCTTCAGAAAGATCAAACTGGCAGTAGAAAGACTGAATGGGAAGCCCAGTAGTAGAGTGGAATACAGTGGCCACATATGAAGAAAGCTGACTCATTTCAGCATCTGAATTTTCTAATTACAGATAATAACCTTTCTGCAAAGAAGTCAGAATCATTCTTTTTGCCTGAAGTTATGGAAGTTCAGAAAACAAGGAATAAAATTAAATTCTAGTGAAACACTGCATTTGTATGAAGGGAACATAACATTAAAGGGGAAAAAAACCCTATTCAAATCACAGTATCCTCCATGTAAAAAAAAAAATAAAGAAAAAGAAACTCAAACCAAAAAATGCCAAAAACCCCAAGAGGCTTATGCATTTTTAATATTCAGTTCCAACACCTCTTAATCCAGTTTTTCCTTTAAGTTTCATAAATCTTACAAAGTATGATTCCCATTAGAATTTAGAGCAATTGTTTCCTTTTGTTCCTAGTGTTCCTGTCTTCACTAGAAACTTCCTAAGCCTCAACTTCCACCACAGAGAGCACTAGAATGAAACAGACTGCATCAGGTAAGAACTCTGCAAGAGAGCTGTCTGCTGACTAGAGGGTTTGTAACACTGCTGTTGCTATCAAAACTCTTAACAGACCTGACTCTAAGGGTGAAGGCTCATAGAGATGAAGTCTTGGCAAGTAAAAGTGAAAAAAAAAAAGCTTATACAAACTAGTTGCCCTCAGACTGGTGCTGTCTCTCTCTTCTAAATAAAAGGAGAAAGCTGGAAGCTTTAAAGAGAGTTATACCAGAAATGCAACTGTAGTAGGAAGTGTACAACAGCTGCTGGATTCTGTGCATAGAGTATCATTCAAAATAACAGCTGCCAGCAACATGACACAAGGCTTTGGCAAAAAACTACAGCAGAACTAGGAAAGATCACTTGTAGTCTAGGCTGTGTCCCTCACTGCTTTTATGAAGGCAGTCTCATTGTAAGACAAAAATGAATTCTTTGATTCAGCAGCAGTGTGACATCACCTGGCACACCTGCTTTGGTGAGTTACTGCAGCTGGACAGAAGTGATTTGACATGACACCACTCCTGGGCAATAAAGTGGGGCAGAGAAGATTCAGAACCAGAGACCTCACTTGCTCTAGCTCCCTTTCATGTTAGTAGGGCATCCCAAAATCACTCAGCTAAGCAAACAACACTTGTCTGACTTGAAGAAACAAATCTGAAGACAGAGGACAACCTGAACCCAGCTACAGCATTTATCAAGGCTGTGGCAGTCTGAAGACAGCCAGCACAAACCTTCAGTCATGTCAGTGCTCAGCAAGCACCTACCTTTAATGACAACAGTAAACAACCAGAGTCCTATTAATCTAGGCAGTTTCAGCCTGCATACTTACCTAACACAACCTCCCATGGCAGCTCTGAAGATTAAGAGCAGAAATGGTGAAGTGAGCTGGCAAATTCAACTCAGGAAGCTAAGACTACACAGTGCTAGCCTCTGCTAGCCACAGAAAAACACGTGCAATGCAACTCCTGCTTAGCAAAACTATTCAACACTAAATAAAAACCCCGAAACAACAATATAATAACAACAGAAAAAGCCACACTGAAGAAAAGATACTGTTTTCCTTAAAACCCTGGGCAATATTTTGTTATCCTAATGTTACATGCCAAGGAAAAGAAACTCCAAATCCTCCCCAAACAAACTCTCCTGCTTATAAAGTGCAGGCGATACCACAACTGCCACAATTTAACAACATGCATTTAGCATCTCACCACAAACTCACCAGCAGAAACTCAAACTACACTGCCTAACCACTCTGTAGCTGATGCTGTCACACTATAGAGAGGGAGCTCATCATCTGGCAAAGGCAAAAAACCTCTCAGTTTTTACTCAAGATCCAACCTGCTCAGGTGCTGCTTCCCTGAAAGCCCTGGTGCCAGTAACTACCAGCTCAGCTGTTGTAGCTTCTCTGCTAAAGGAACAGCCCTCTCAGGCTCCTCAGGAATGTCAGGCACCTGCAACTGTATCCAACTCTACTGGAAGACAGCTTATCTTGTCCAGCAGGAAGGCTTTGAGGGCTCCTCATCTCCAGCTGGGTATTGTGTTTCCCATTCTCAGTGTTCTAATCAATCAACCATTCTCTCTCGTTCACCTCATTAGGAAGACCAGTACTTCCACAACTAAATGTCCATCCTCTCCTAGGGACTGAAAGCAGTATCTGAGCACATCAGAGCCAGGCAGACATCCAGACCTGACCTGAAATTAATATATTTGTTCAAATACCTAAGATTATACAACCGTAACATGCTCAAGTTCTGTTACTTACCAGCTGCATATCTACTATGTCACTGTATCTTATAAGAGCAACTGGAAGAGTCACATCTTCAAAATCAGTCTTGTTATCTGAAATAGCAGACTAAAAGAGAAAGTGTAAGTGATAAGTATTTTGAGCCTATTTACCAAGCAGGTTAAGTCCCTAAAAGCAGATTATCCTTTCAATTTCAGTGTATTTGTAGGAAGGTAAAAACCAAAAAGCTCATTCATCACCCTTTGCAAAAGATTAATAAAGACAGATGTACTTAAATCAAACCAGATGATGTGACTGACACATCTGGATTCACACAGCTCTTGTGCTTTTATAGTATTACATGGGAACATCAAAACTGTTTTTAATTTCTACACTTCTAAAACAAGATTAACTTTCTGTGATGATCACACAAATTCATAAATTGTACATATTTGTACATACATGTTGCAGCTGCAACAGACAACAAAAAGGCAATGAGATCTCACAATACCCTTTTCATTTCCAACTTTGGATTATATTTTCCTAGCTTATTTTCATCACAAACGTCTAAAACAGTATCACCTAAGTTTACATGGAGTTCAGAATGCACTAAAATTCGGGACAGATGAAGACAAGTATTTGCATTCAGAAACGTGTCTGAAGACGCAAGGAACACTTAAAAATGCAGCTCGGCTGCAGCTCCTCTCAGCTGCTGGAACCCAGCCCTGTACAGCCCCTCGGGAAGGGGAAATAAATCTGCTGGAATCCCACACGTGCCCAGGGCCCTCTGCTTTTGGGGCTTCTCTCAGCTAACCCTGCACAACGCTGCACGGGACCAAACACACAAGACGCCACTTCACTGCAGAAGAAAACTGGATGTTGTAACTTACCAGCCTAGATTTACTGGCAATCAACAGCATTTTAGCACCCAGACTTTGTGCAATTCTGGCTTTCTCCAAGAAAGTGCAGTTTCCTCTCATCACTACAACTGCTTTGTCTTTCATTACGCCAGAGGGAGCTTCAGATGAACTGCAGAGGACTGTAGAAGTCAGGTTTTCCAGAGTCCTGAAAGTCTGCAGAGAAAGAGGGAGAAAAGAAACATGATAAAAGTAGGAAATTTGACATTACAAACAAATTAATCCAGGTGACTACATTACTATGCTCTTTAACTTGAGATTTGCCAGAAGGAGGTGCAACAGAAAAGAATGATTCATTCAGGAATATAAAATCACAGCAGCAGTTTCTGCAGGCTGCAATACTAAGGGACATTTAGAGCAGCATAGAGCTGAAATAATCTGGCTATTTCTAAGTGCAGTTTCACAGCAGTTGGTATTGAAATTTAAACATAAGAAACTGATTACACAGGAAAATCACTGCTTGTAGTTCGGGGGAATCCAGAGTACACTCTGTGATATTGCCAGGCCTGACAAGCCAAAAGAGCACTGATGGATACAACATAACCAGAAGTCCAAAGTATAATGCTTGTTCAAAACCAGCTGTTCAGCCTAATAATGTATTAGTTAGATCATCATCTCCCTGTTTCAAAGTTTAATTTCATATGGACAATTATCTTGAAATTATTGTCACTTTTCTTTAGTTGCTCAAGGCATCCCAGTGGCCAAAGTGGCTCAGCAAAGATGTCTGGGGCAGACCAATGATTTTTACTGTGTTTTACATTGAGTTAGTCTGCAAATGAACAGAAGGGAAGGCTGAGTGCCTTGATCACTCCCAAACACAAAGTATTTCCTGTTTATAAGGATGCCTAAAGAACATTTATTTCTGCCTCACACCAACACACTCAGAAAATATAGCATGATGGTACATTTCAGATAATCTCCTATTACACCACCTGTTTTCAAGACAATTAAACAGTACATCAAACTGATGAACCAGTATTAAAAAAAAGTTTCAGAAGTTTACCAATTTTTGTAACCAAATAAACAGAACTTTAACTCCCAAATATAAAACTTAAACAGAAGGATGACATCTGAAGGAAAAAAAAATTTAACAGGATAAAATGAATACATAACCACATTTAAAACAGTTCTAAGCACACAGAGTATTCCTTGTGTAAACTCTAGAAGCCAACTCTCTAAAGGATAGAAATGTTCACTACAGATTTTTTTATTTTTGAGTGGTTTGAGGGGAAGGGGACAACATGAACCAAAATGGCAAACGTTCAGGGTAGCACCTATTGAACTGAAAATGTTGAAGACCAGTTACAGCTGACCCAAACTCATACTGCATTCTAGTTCTCTTGGAGAGTATGGCTCCAAGCTACTTACAGCATTGTCCAAGGTTTTTGGAAGAGATACCCAGTTAGAATTGTAAATGATGCAGTAATCCTTAGTTACTGGAGGCACTCCACTTCCAGAGGCGTGCAGGATCCCCTCATCAGCAGCTACCTGCAACACACCAGGGGGCTCTGAGTTAAACAAAGCTCAGAATATCAGTTACACAGTCATTCTTCTAAAAAGCTTAAGAAGAGAAAGAGCTGTTAGGAGAAAAGGAATTTTCTCAATTATTTTACATAATGACTGATTCCATGAGAGATGGGAAGCTTGAGAGCAGGTTGGAAAACTAGTAATGACTTAGTTACTATATAATGCTGCTTATGCTCTTTGCAAACACAGTGTATTTATGACATGTACAGTTCATGTCACCGAGCAGAATACCAGCACAAAACCTATCCAAATGATTTCNATATTATAATATTATGTATTTTATATATATATAATGTATACATGTATCATATGACAATTACCAAAATATTTTTTGTCAAGTAACTGTAAACACAAAGAGACCAACTAGTGTACTTTAAGAAGAATTTGTGTCGTTAAGGAAGTACTGCTGTTTCTTAAGATTAGACTCCCTCACACAATATGATTCCTGTTATTTACAAATACAGCTGAACTTCAAAACTTCTGATAGTGTTAGGAATATATACTTCTCCTCAGGCATTAATAAAGGTCAGGTATGTAAGTGGATAAACGAACAGACTAGAGATTAGATGCAGCTACAGCTATAAAGCAGTGAAAACAAACAAACATTATTTGCATATCGAAGAAGTGTCAGCGTAAAACAACTGGAAAATTATCTTCTTTCAACTGTTTGTCTTGAAACTGACCTCAATAGCAAGAAGCATCGTTAGTTAAAAAAAAAATCCTGCTGTAAATTCCAGATTTGTATAAAAACCCACTAACACATTAAGCTAGAAGCAGGCATGGGTGTGGGGGAGAAGCCCAAAGAGCTGTCAGATATACAATTAGCAGTGCTAGAGAGGCATTTCTCCTCAAGCTAGAAGATCTGTATTCTGCAGCAAGGGAGAACTGGAGAGAAAATAAAAGCATGTGACGATATTGTTTCAGAGGTTTATGTCTGCCTGGTTTGAATAGCAAAAAACCTTCTTCAGAGGAATCCATTATATTGGCCACAGCGCATGAACATCTGCTGGGAGAACTGTGTCAAAGGGCCTGAGCACATTAACTGTTTAACACAGAACAGTTCCTCAGCTGTCAGCTAAAATAAATTGGTCCATGATTTATGATCAGCACAAAAACGATCAAGCTTCCCTCTTAAGTGCACTCACCTAGAAGTACAAACTAATGGTGAATTAAGAGCAGTAAAGACTTCCAACAGGTGCAAACCCCAGAGGTTTACACCCATTAAAAGCTCTTTCTGCTTCACCAAGTAGAATAATAACTGCTTTCTGCGTTCCAGGAAATCAAGTGTTAATGCTACACGAGCATAAATGTACCTAGAAGGAGTGATTACTTGCTCATTTGATATGCATGTTTTGTTTGGCAAGCTTCCCTTCTCTGGGGATTAATCAGGGAACACAATTCATCCTCAGGAGGTGGAGGGAGGCAGGACCCGAGCATGACGTGCAGCCACACCTGTTCATTGCTGAGCTCCAAAGACAGCACTTGGAAGTTAAAAATTAAAAGAAAAGCTGCATGATGTGCCCCACTTGGAACATCCCCAGGGAAATCCTGTTGCATCCAGCTAAAGTCCTGTTGCTTTCTAATTGCTTCAGTACCCTTCTTTCCCAGCAGACAAGGGCTACTGGTTTGGGTGGGTGGCCTTGCAGTCAGCTGTGCCACTGAACAAATCCTCCTCTCACTATATAAAGTTAACATTTCTCACCAAGCACAGATTCATTCTTGTTACCTAAGAACGAGACCAAGCCTGTGATCACAAAAACATCTCTTGAAAAGATGAACCTGCTTCCCTAGCCTGACTTGCTCTGGCAGAAAAGCATTCCCACATGGGGAAGAGGCATGACAGTTGTCCTCACCTAAAGGGGCATCACCATCTCCTTTCTCTTCAGGTTCAGACAACTCCCAATGGCCCCTCACCTCCAAACAAATTCCTTCCTATTTTTGACAGGTAGTTTTTTCATCATATTTCCTTCCCTTACCACCTTTAAATTTTTGTTGTATAATTGCTTATCTTTGATCGAGAAGAAGTCTCATCCTGTCTCTTAATCCCTAATTTTCCAAATGTGTCCCTGTCACTGCAGGGACATAAGCTTGGCCCGACTGCTGAGCTTTGGAGTGTACCAGGAACCCCATAGAATTCAGGGAATCAGCTGAACCAGGAGACACAGACCAAACCAAGCCTATATTTACAACATCCATCCCAATTAGTACCTAGATAACACGTACAGAAACTCAAAGGTACGGGCTAGGGAGATGGCAGTCTGCACTTAGCAAGTGACAACATAACACTCCCAGAAACATAAAAAGGCAGGAAAGAAAATAGCCATGAATAGAACAACCATCATTTTGTTGCTCTGCCAGTGGCCGTGTGACACACACAGATCGGCCCTTCTCCCTCCTCCCAGGCACTGTGACCCCGGGGAACAGGAGCCCACGCTCAGAGCAGCAGTGCTCCTTTCCCAAATCCATCTCCCCATGCTCTTAATGTCAAGAGACTGCCCCTGAGGCAGAATGACCTGGTCCAGTGCCCACCACTGCTACAGCTGCATCTGCAGAGCAAAGGAGGCAGGACATGGGGGCTGGAGTCTCACAGGAGGGCAGAAGCCCCTTCCCTTGTCAGCAGCAGCAAACCACTGGGTTAAGGAGCAAAGCCACCCTTCAGAAATCCCCAGCACACCAGTGACAGCTCTGTGGGACTCAGGAAAAGCACAAGTTACTTCCCCCACAGGCATTCTCAAGGTACTAACAGACTGTGCTGTGCACCTGTTGCTGAGCATATCCAGTGGTGACTTCCTATATAGGAAAGAAGTATTCTGCATCCTGTCTCACCAAAACAAGATAAAAACTTTGTTAAAATTAAGTAAACAAAAAACCTCAACAACAAAACAGTTTCGTGGAACAGCATTTAATGCATACATGTCCTTTATATTGCCTAAGCAGGTTATAGAGGTTTCTGACTTCCCCATTTCACTACTCCATTTGGCAGAAGGTGGTTTGCCAGATTTCCATGGCAATATACACCTGTGGAGAGGGAGAATACGTGCCATACCGAAACCAAAACGGCACTGCAGATGAACAACACGAAAGTCAGAACACANTTTTACATGGAAAGCAATCAGAACAGTACACGGAAAAGAGATGAAAGCCTTTTCCTCCTGGCAGACTCTAGAATTTTCCTGACTAATAAAGTAGGGGATTATATATATATTATATTATATANTCATAGAACAGCATTTAATGCATACATGCCCTTTATATTGCCTAAGCAGGTTATAGAGGTTTCTGACTTCCCCATTTCACTACTCCATTTGGCAGAAGGTGGTTTGCCAGATTTCCATGGCAATATACACCTGTGGAGAGGGAGAATACGTGCCATACCGAAACCAAAACGGCACTGCAGATGAACAACACGAAAGTCAGAACACATACACACACTAGGAGCTTCCCCCTTCCCCGCAAATTTAAACCAAATCCAAATTTAAACACCTCTAGAAATACCAGGCTTATCCATGCAGGCACCCGTGAGATTTGTTATCTCATCTCCCAAGGCGTGACCGGAGCTGGCCCGGCCTGAGCTCCCCGGGCCCGGTGAGGGGAACAGGGCGGCCTCGTCCGAGGGGCGCCCAGGAGGCCCAAACCCCCCGGGCCGCACTCCAGCCCAACCCGCCCCGAGGCGCTCGGAGGCAGGGGGAGCCCAG
>WEIT01005628.1:104116-116768 GCA_013389985.1 Dryoscopus gambensis
GCTGCCGGCGGGGCGGTGCTGGGGGAGCCGGGCGGTGCGTCCCCGCCCCCGGGTGGCTTTGTGCCTCTGTGTCTCTGTTCCTTCGCCGCCGTTCGGGGGCGTCAGTGGCTGTCAGCGTACCGGGGTATCCACGCAGCAGCTCCCAGTGTTTTAGGTACTGACGGGCTCGCTGAGACTCCTCAGAGCCCTCACAAGTAAAAGGAAACGGCCGCGTTTGCCCCGCGTCTCCCAGCTCAAAGCAATCCGAGGGTTTCGCCTGGGCCCAGCTCTCGCAGAGCCACGGGAGAGAGGTGTGGTGAGGACAGCAGGGTGTCGTACGGGAGAGCAACAAGTACAAGAAACAGCAAAATGTGAGCTGTAACACAAGGTGGAGGAAGTTGCGTTGTTTGCTCTTAAAAAAAACCAAACAAGCGCGTTTCAGAAACGTCTTCCAAGGTTCGAAAGTATTAAAAGGGCTGTGATGCATCAGATGTAAGAACCAGCAAAGATTTCCAGGAAGGAGATGGGCTGAAACAGCTCCGTGATTTACCAGCAAAGGAAGTTGTGCAACATCATTTTTTCACTGGAGGTTTTCCAGCGCTGGTTCCGCGGTCCCCCCCGCCCCTCTCCGGGACCTGCCGAAGCGCCAACGCGCAGAGGGAAGCGGAAGGGATGAAGATTAAGAAAGATTGTGTTGTGGGAAGAAGGGAATGTGGCCATGACTGAGACGGCGGAGGCGTGAGGGAGAGGGAGACACAAGAGGATGAGAGTTGAGCTCCACTTCAGCATCAGTAAATCAAAGCCTTAAGTGGGTAACCCAGTTTGAATTGCTCACAAACTAAGTATTTATTAGTTATTACTACTGAGGACGGAGATTCCTGCTCACATGGTTTTCCCCTCTCTCTGCATTTAGGGACAAAGGCATATAGAACATCTACAGAGAACATTCCCCACTGCATTATGTCAAATTGTCAGGAAGCTGTTCCGTTGCTGTAAAAATCTGAGTAACGTTTACATACCTGTACATAAGTAGTGTTTTGATCAATACCAATATTTCGATGGTAACAGACGGGCTTTTTATTTCACTCAGTGATGATCTGCAATTCATCATTATATCAGCAACAGAACAGGCTTATGCATCTTGTAGAACTGCTGAGCTGCAAAAGTGTGTCTAACAATTTCATGTGCTTAAACAGTTAACCAGATAATGGCACACTATGACACAGCTAATAATTCATACTCTATGCAGAACTGGTATTTTAAAAACACAGGCTAGTACGCTGTCCATCTGTGTGTTTCTATTTTGGTGCTGTTGTCAGAGTAACCACGACACTTTACGCCAACTACTATCTCTTCTTCTGAGTCTAACAAGATCTGGATGACAAATGAATACTGATTTACTTCAATAAATCTGCCAGGTTTTTGATCTGTAATGAGCTATGGGTCAGTACATTACACTGTATTTTGGGCATGGAAGAAGTGTTCAATTGGAATTGCAAGTGCATAGCTGCTCCCAGGATCAGATTCCATGGCACCATGTCCTGTCCTACCACATACTAATCCTTCTCCTTGTGTTCCCCAGGAAAACACAGCAATTTTTATTCTGCTTGCAGCTGGAAATAAAAAAAAATCGAAAATATCGTCTATTCCAGGGCTGTTCTCCTAATTCTAACATTGCTTTAAGTGCTAATTTACGTTTTCTCATCGTGATCAGCCTCTTGGCTTTTCAGTAAACTCATCCCAATCAATCTGCCTTTTTCTATTCCTTTCCCTGTATCTCCTTATGCAATCAAATTTATTCTTCCAATAGCTTAAGTTTGAATTATTGTCTAATTCTGTTAATTTTGCATAAAATGCCATAAATAGAAGATAGTTCCTTCCCAGGTAGGCAGATGTGGAAGGGTGGCTACCAGCATTAGGTATTTTAGAGAAACACTGCATAATTTTTAGAGAACTGAGACTGCAAAAGCAACCAGACTCTGCTTATCAGTTATGCCACACAAGAATCAGGACAGAGGAGATTTGGGGTTCATTGATCAATACACAAGCTTCAGAGGGATGAAGGAATTTTTAACGTATTATTTTCTAAGAACTAGGAAAGAACACCGACCCAAGTGCTGCACATATTTCTAAGAAATTTAGTAGGCAGTAGAGTAATAGAACAGAATAAAGCAGGTGATGAGGAAAAGGAAATAGCTTAACCAAAAAATATTTTACTCCATCCTATAAATTCTTTCAGTGCTTCATATTTTCACAGCTTTTTGGCTGGAGGCTGGAACAAAAGAGCAAAATAACACTGTGAAGCCTCTTGATTAAATGGGTACAGGAAATGTTGTTGCTGGAACCTGCTGTCTCTGTGAGACAGGCACAGAGATGGGGACGTGTACAACAGCCTGATGGACCTGCATCTCCTGGCAAGAGAGTGATCCAAAACATAGAAAGGACAGCATTTAAGAATTATTTATTAATACAAGCACATGTTTAGCAACTTTTCCCCATGTACCAACAGCCTTATCTGAACACCAGTAAATATTAATTTCTGCAAGGAAGAGATACCCTAATTCACTGAATATTATGCAGCAGAGGGAGTAACTAATTTAAATGCATTTTCAAGGTAATGTTTAAACTAGTTGAAAGAAACTAATGAAAGCTTTACTCATACCCCATTATGCAGCAAGGCCCCATTAGCATGCATTAATGAAGCTCTGTAAACCTTACTTTTGAATTACATTGTTAAGACTGTATCACACCCTTAAAGGAATTGAGTCAGGAAGGGTAGAGACTGCAAGGGTAAATGTGGGTAACTGCATTTAAAAGGGTATTTCTTTCTGCTATTTTGTATTAATGCTAGGTTTTATTTGGTTCGTGTTCCATTGGGTGCAGCCAGCCTTGGCATTTAGAACATCTGCAACCTCATATATAGCAGAAAAAAAAGAGAAAAAGCCCTCTTGTCTTCCAAACATATATATGACATCAGTCTGCAACTGCTGAAGCCAGAGCTGCCTTTCTGGGTGGCTCTGTACTTTCTGAAAACAGCTTTTTGTAAGCCCCTGCAGGAAGGGGATACTACCATTCACTAAAATTATATTGGCAACCTCTGTCTCAAAGTCCCAGCTTAGTCATGCATATAAGGGCCTAATTTCCTCCATATACCAATTATGCACATATTATGGGTATTTTCCAACTGATAGCAAAGCTGTCCTGTGCACTGCAGATAAGAAACGTCAACATGAGCATGCTCTGCTCCCTGCTCCTTCCTCATAAATGTACACCTCATTGCCTCTCCGTGGCTTAATCTCCCTCACTTCCATACCTCATTTTTTCTGTAGTTCCTGATCAGGCTGTTAGCCTCTTCGACATCTTCCCTGCAGTAGCAAGAGTTAAGTAATAACAAGGAGACTTCATGCTTTCACACAGCAAAGTACAAAACTGGCTCAGAGCTGTGTGTGATGACAAGTTTAAGTAACTCCACAGCTTAAGGCTCAGTTGAAGAAACAACTGTCCATGAGGCCAGTTCTTAGAGAGGACCTCTTCGGTACAGGATGAGAAACCTTTTACATATACACTGTAACAACGTGAATATTAGCAGGAAAACTACTGATATAAGTACCTTGGGCCTTCCGTGTCAGGCAAATTACTGTGTATGAATGAAGGACAGTTTATCTGCAGAAGTCCAGGCACCAACAACTTACAGCATCTCTTTAGGCACTTGGGACTTCAACTTTATAGGTAAGCAGCTAAAATTTTGAATTTCATGCATTAACCACTAAGTATCTGGAAGCCTTACTGGAACCCACTCACCAGAGAATATCTCAACACCACTGCAAAACAGCACTGTTTTCTTCCTGTAGTTCTGCAGAGATTATGAAAGGCAGAGAAGATCGTTCTTATCTTCAGCTGTTGGGTTTTCAGGGCAGTGTCAGTGCTGACAGCAAAGTAAATCCAAACATGGTCAGGAGCAGCCATTTAATCATCTTTCACTGACAGATTGGAGTTTCTTTTTTCAGTGTTACCATATTTAGTAACATGTAATGAATTTCATGAACATGCAATTTAACACTGTTGAATTGTGCTTATTCTTGCTGCCATAGTAAGATTAAGGGTATTTATTAATCTCTTGACAGTTTTTGTCTGCACAGAGTGGAAGCTACAACAGCACCTGGTAGTCCAATATGGCAAGAGCATACAAAGGAATAGCACCACACGTGTGGGTTGCAAGTTATCATATTACAGGCTAAACTGGAGCATAGCATTGACACTCCATAATTGGTATAAAGCTGCTCTGCAGGAAGTAAAAAGACATACTAGGTTGTGAAAAAGACAAGTATCTTTTCTATAAACTGACCANTACCTCCCCATCCCAGATTTTTTTTTTCCCAAGGAAGCAAACAGTGCTGAGACTCTGCCAGACTACATTAAAAACAGTTGATCCTGCTCTGCTTGCAAGTTATTTTACTTGTGACTAAAAAAAGAAACCGTAAAATGGCATCAAGTCAGAGCAGTAATGTTTCTTGATTGTCCTGATGTAAGGTCTTCACAGCCTACAATGTAGATTAAAAAGTTTGATCAATAGGTATTATTTCTGTATTTTATTTCAGTCAAGCTCAAAAAACCACCAAACCACCAAAGCCCTCCGTGGAGTAAGAGCTTGCATAGAACAGAGAAGACCTGATGTAAAACTGTGCTCTCTAGTGGAGAAATTTGATTTTGTGCAATAAAATTTCAAGCCACGCTGATCCATCCACTTAACCAACAGGTTTTCAGTGCAGAGAAAATACCAAGATTTTCCACAATATGAAAAGAGTGCAAGTGCCCAGTTCAACATATTTATTATAACTAAGATAGGCTCATACTGAGTTACATGACAGATTACAGGTACATAAGGTTTCTAAATATAGAACGAAAAATACTTAAGCCCTAAGACATGTGTTTATGTTTGTTAGATTTTTAAAAGTAATGACACTTTTAATGTAATAGCAAAACATTTCCTTTTAATGATGTTGCTCTTTATTGTGGTCCTATATAATACTTTATAGTCTGATGAAAATAGGTTTGTTTTATACCAGATAGTGCTGCTTGGTTTATATAATCAAAACCAGGATTTTTCTCCAAAAAAGTGTTTAATAACAAATTCTCTGTTGATTTATTTTTAGAGAGAAGAACTGAGATGATCAGCAACTCCTGTATTTCTAGTTACACTGCTAATTTTAAATCTACTGAATGGGTCTTCAAGAAACCCTCAGTTCAGTTCAGTATGGTTTCTTACAGTGTTAACAAAACACATTTTCTTCATGGCAACTGCCCTATCACCATTTTCCCTAGGCAGGTATAGATGACTGCAAGCATTAACTCAGTATAATAGCAGATGAACTAGAATATTTTCTTTCAAACAACTTGGTCACTTTATGCTTCCTCAGCAGTATACAGGATTTAGCTTCTTTAAACTCTGTATCTTAACAAGGCTGTTAGAGTATATCTGAACTTAGAAGACAGAAATATAAAAGACTTGCAAAAGCTAAATGTACAGTTGACTATGCTAATTTTAAAATATATTAAAATTTGGCGTGCATTCTAATTCAAGAGTAAGGATCTAGCAAGACCTGGGTACTAGATTTCTCTTAGCTGGTTACAGAATGTTATGATCAGCTGTTGACTGTTACAGAAAGTAATACTCCCTCTTCCTTTTTGGCCCCGAAAGATAAACAGGGGGGAGGGGAAAAGCTGTTTTTTTGAACATATACAGAGGCACAGAGCTATCTGTCATGTTTTGAGTTCCCTGGTATACTCAGAAAAGGCAGCCTAACAATTCAGCAAAGGCAGCAACCTAGATTTAAGAAGTAGCCCAAGTTACAAACAGAATCATACAAGTTAAAAATTTGCCAGCTATAAATTATTTTAAACGGAAAAAAGTTCATAACTGATCTTCTGCCTACAGCAAAGGAAGAGTTTGCTGACTTCCAGCATAACTTGTGCTGATGTGGCAGCAATTTAAACATTTGTATTTAGTAAATCCCATGAGAGCAAGCAGATTTCCTAAGTTTCTACAGTGGTAATCATACAGAATTTTGAGCTGGGGAACAATTACTGATGATTAGGTAAAAGAAAAACCTAGTTCTGCTTCAGCAGTTTTGTCATATCACTTAATAGAAAGATGAATAAGAACTAAATAATAAACTGTAGTTTGAGTATGTCTAAATATTTATGAATATTTATT
The DNA here is from genome assembly GCA_013389985.1 of Dryoscopus gambensis. NCBI lineage: Eukaryota > Metazoa > Chordata > Aves > Passeriformes > Malaconotidae > Dryoscopus > Dryoscopus gambensis. Next base: position 110,310 of record WEIT01005628.1, read on the forward strand.
TAAATATTTATGAAGCGCTGGAACTCTGCAAAATGCTGTTTCCATTTAATATTCTCCTGCAACTTTTCGCAATATTCTTTAAATGTGTGTCCTTCACATGGCCATATCACTTACACCTCATGCAAGAAAAAAATTCATATAAAACAGACAGCCTTGAAATTAAGGAGCCAGAAAGACAAGCAAGATACCCCTCGAAGTCCTGTGTGGTTATTGTTACTGTTACAGAGAGGTAACAAAGAGAGAGAACTTAAATATGGTTAGTATAAATTCAGTGGTAGGCATGCAAAACTAACACACAGCTGTGAGCGTGCTGTAGCACCACTGGGGGTGAGCTGGTGGGTACAATTAGCTGTGCTGCATTAATTGCTGCCAGTCAGAGCAGTGTGTGTGCATGGAAGGGAGGCAGCCCAGTCACTCAGGGACGCATCTCTTGTTCTAAGTCTCATCTGAGAGTCAGAATGTCTGCAAAAGCTCCATTTTTAGATACAAAAGTGTTATCTCAGCAAGGCAGAAGTTTCACTGTGTTTTGCAGACTCAGCTTACATTAGAGTTCATTCACCATCAAAAGACACTAAAAAAATACCAAAGATTTATGCATTAGGTTGTAAAGCATCTAAAAAACAGGTCCAAAGTTATCTGACGGCTACAAGATCGTACTTAGCAACTCAGTTCAGCCCATGTAAGAAGTGAAAACATGCTATACCTTCCAATTAAATCACCTCTGCATTTCCTGAGAGGAGGAAAAGACAGATGCCAAAATCCAAGACAATTCATACTGACTTCCAATCCCATCTTACATGACAGATTTGAGAGGTTTTTGGGACAGTGCTCGGAAGTCATCCACAGTGGCAAATTACAGTTGCTACTACAACACTACCATGACAGACCATTTTAAGGATAATTTAAAATAACTCCTTCAGAAGATGTAGTGCAAAGAACACCAAAGCTTGTACTGACCTATTTTTAATTCAGGTACTCTGCCTACTCCATGGTAACAAGGTTTTAGAGAATATGAAAGCACAGTCCAGGGGGTTCTCATAAAACAGAGCAGATTTCAGCCTTCTCTCCGTTTCCTATATTTCAACAGTTGCAGAAGTGCCATTTGTGTAGCCACCTTTAGACTTCATGTGGTCCTGAATTGATACAGCCTAGGAAAAAAAAGCTTATTAGAACATGCATCTTATAAATTCTGGTTGCCAGAGCAATTATTAAAAGCTTCAATTTGAAAATGCAGGTGGGTCATATGTTTACAGTAGGGATGTAAATAACAATAGCTGCAGTAGGGAGAAGTAACAACTAAATCCAGGACTGTTAAATACTATTTTAAGTCAGCATTTGAGATGCATTTTGCTATACAAAATCCACTTACTCTTACACGCCTCACCCTGGCACAGCTTTTACTTCAAGGTGATCAGGTTCTAGTATCGAGTGTAGCTATAGAATCTGTATCCAAAAGGTTCTCACCATGTGTAAAGATACTGAGGAAATGAGCACTTCCTGCTCTGTGTATCTCCCACACTATCTCATGTTTACAAACCAAAAGACAGATCTGTTCTGATGCTATTCTACTTATTTAAAAATCTATTTAAATTTAAAAATCTATTTTAAATTNCAATTAGCTAGTATTCTATTAGCTACCTGCTCTACAGGTTACTGAGGGGAGATTTGTGCTTTTCCCAGAGGTGCACACTTACTGAGGAATAGTCACTACTCATCTCTCCGGCCCCGACGTGCGCGGTGTGTACAAAGTTCATTGGCTCTCCTATCATATTCCGGTCCAGTCTCCGACGCCTCTTCTATCAGAAAAAAGGGTGTCTTAGGTCTCTGTTCAGAAAACATCAGCAGCTTTCAGCCAGAAACAAGCAGCCAAGATAAAAATAGATAGCCAGCACTGACCCCTAATGACACCTCATGGCAACTGGGCTGAAGTTTCAGACTGTTCGCAGTAAGACACGGTGGAAGTCACTTTCATTACTGCTAATTGAATTTTAGCAAAAGCGTTCTTTAATGTTGGAAAGTCAGGGCCTGAAAACTGCAAACAGTCATATGGTCTAAGTTTCTGGCAAAGCACACACAGTTCAAACAGAGTTTAACAGGACTGGTTTTAGTTTTTGCATTACTTCGCCCAAACTAATCAGAACAACAGGAAAATGAAAGCGTTTTCCGCGTAACTGAAGCACAAAATTTCAAATCTGCTAAAGGGTGGCAGCTGTGCATCTACCTACCGGTGGGGGCTGTTCACCATTGCACCAATTAAAACAAACCAGGAACTCAGTCATTATAGTTCCCAGTAGGTAATAAGGTCTTGTTAGGTGCAGTTATTTCTCTGGGAGTTCAAGCAGTCCAAGGACCAAGATGGAGTTCCTAGAGTGAGCTTAGGAAGGAATTGCTTGTGCAGGTTCACTGGTAGAGATCACAGAATGCATCTGATGAGTATACCTGCAAAGAGATTATTATTTAAATTTATATTAAAATATATCCAAGTTTTATAAGAGTTACTGAGCAAGAGGCAGTTCATAAGACTAAACCAAGACTGTTACATTCTTAAACATATCTCTAGAGGAGAGAAGCATCAATTTAAAATTAGTTCATGTTCATGTCAGAAATCAGGGTTAAGAACTCTCCATATTTACTCACAGAGTGTAGGGTAAGTTCTTTATAGAAATGTAATAAAAACAATGCTAGAATTAAGTCAAGTCTTGTTTAAGAGTCCGTGATCTGGTTGTAAGCAGAGCTAACCAATACTTAGGAATTATTTACTGTTTTGTAAGAAACCAGCTTTGAACAGATTGACCTTTTAACATTTACAAACTGAGGCAAAAGAAAGGTTCAGCCTTACATATGATATGGTTACTCTTCTTAGATATGGAAAAGCTCAAAGAGCCTTCTACAACCCCAAATAGCCCTTAAGAGAAGAGAAGAGCTGTGCATACCCGCAAGAGAAACCATTCATCAGAGCCTAGAGTTTCCCAGAATGCATAAAAATATTAACATAGCAGTATTGAACTGGAGACACAACCAGGAAACTCACTAAGTGCCCTGAAGCCAGGGTACAGCCCAATATTTAGTAGTTACTGAGGGTTTTTTTAGTAAATGTATCTTCCTTCAAATCAAATAATGGGTTATAGAGTAGCCTTTAAAATCAACTTTTTCATACCCCAGATCATTAAAACAATATTACAACATGTTCATTTAAAGAAAGTTTTGTTATTTTCTTAAAGCTTATAGCTTAACAGAAGGTATAATTTCATCAACTCAGTCTTTCTGAACCCCCACTAAAGCTTTCACAACCAACCTGCATGAGCTTCCTCCTTCATAGGCATTTCTTATGTAGCCCCACAGTTATGTAATTAGAACATCTATTTCATTCACCTTTGTGGTTTTCTAACATTTCATCACGTCTCACTTCGAGCAGATTTCTTAATTTTCTGCCATTTATCTTTCAAAGCATTTGTCATGTCTGCCCCTTTGCTTTAAGTAGTCTGTATGATACATTTCTGCAGAACGTGTCTTCTATTACTCCAGTTTATCCTAAGTGGTTTTAATACAATTCATTCTCTGCCTCAGTTATCAGTTTTTCACCTCATGTTCTCACAATGGTCTTTATCACCACCAGAAGGGACAGTGCTCCACACAACCATAAAAAACATGCAGAAATCAAAGCTTTTGCCAGCACTTCGCATTAGCCGCAGATCTTTTGGGTTTGTTGCATGTTGCCGAGACCACATCGAAGCTAAGATTTTCTTTAAAATCACGAAGTGTGTCACCCCCCAGAGATCACCTATTTCGAAAGCAGACTGACTGAGACGACACCGTGCCCACCCCAAAACAGCAGCGGAGCGCCTGCCGTGCTCCTACCCCCGAGCGTCCATCTCCCTCCGCGGGGCTCCGCGCGTACCTCGGCGCTGCCTGCCGCTCCCGGAGAGTCCTGCCGGGATGGAGTGTCCTCATTCAAGCGCTGGCACACCCCCAGCTCCCGTCTTGGCAGCTTCAGCACATTTACAGTTCATATTCCTGGGTTATAATTAGTCCTTGTTGGCTAAGCAAGAACGCTCCGCTGCGCTCCCGTGCCCTGCGGCGGCTGCTCGGCTCCGGGAGGTGCTGCACAAGTCTCTTGTGCGCTTCACGCGTCCCTACAGGTGTCAGAAACGCAGAGCGGAGACCAAAAATAGAGCCCTGCTCTGGCGTCAGATTTGTGCAGCCGTGCAGATTTCTCAGCGCTCCCCATGCAGCCTGTGGCTCACTTCCACCCCTGCGGCAGCTCTGCAGGTGTCCTGCTGGCGCACGGCGTGCTGAACGCCTTCCTGTTGTCTTTCACATCAGAACGCTCCTTTTCCTCTGCGTGACTCAGAGAATCATCCCCCAGGACAGGAATGTTTGTGCCAGGGCACGGGGCACCACCTCGCTCCCAGAGACTCAAGGTTTCCGCACCAACTGGAAGGATTTTAAAAACATCTTAACGTTTTCAGGCTCACCCGCGACAAGTAAGAGCCAACAAGAATCCCCAAACCAAGGAGAAAACAACATTTTGTCACAGTTGGCACGCGGACTGGAGCGGGACAATATCCTGTTGTTCTTTCTCTCTGTTTTTCACCATGGCAGCAGTATCATCGAGGCGAGGACACAAAGGGCCTGGGAATGGCTAGCACGCGCAGACACGGCTGCTGGATGCGCTGGCAGGATGCACAGCCCTGCTGGACCCCGGGGCCTTAAAGTGCCCCAGAGCTTTGGGAACGTTGAGATGAACTCCCCTGAGCGTAACCATCTACCACTGCGAGGTATTAAAAAGTATTCGAAAATCTTCTTGTATTTTACTTACAAAATATCAAGGGAAAATATTTGCCTGAATCGAACCAAAAGTATTCTCTTTGCATAGAGATGAGAGGGTGATAATCTTGATAATAGGATGATAATCACAGGATGATAATCTTGATAAATAACATCACTAAACATATTTGTTCTTGCCAGCTGGCCTTTAGACTCAAGGCCAGATCATGCAAAATCCTTGACTGGAGCTGTTAGTGCAGGACAACGAGGGTAGGGTTGGTGTGCATTGTCACACATCGGGCACAGGCTGCCACCCCCCTGCCCCAAATCAGCATTAAATTGGGATTACTGCTGCGCCCACTTGTTGTCATTTTCATTCCAGCCCTGTCAATACTGAGCTCATGCAAGAAGCAGTGTGTTTCAGCCTAAATGCCTTTCTAAAAACCACCATGCTTCTAATTTGTTCATTATCCCTCCTTTGCTCATTTGACATCAACATCGTATTAAAATCCTCAAACAATTGTATATTTATGTATTTGAGTGACAAGGTGTGGCAAAAGACAGCAAAACTTGTATTTCAAGTATTAGTTTTGAGCATTAAACTTGAAGAGTGCATCTTGCTTGGTAAAAGGTGAAGAGTACAAAACAATTACCAAGGCTTTGGAAGAACCTTGGAGCCAAACAAATAAAATCCTGCTGCAGAGTGAGCTTAGCTGCTTGCAGGTAGCATCCTGATTTTACCAGTGTATGTACAGATTACAGTCTGAGTTTGGGATGCATTCCTCAAACTACATAATAATGCTGTTATGTAGCATAAATGTATATATTGGTCTACCATCCTGGAGCTTCACAGAAAGCTGAGAATAGGGTTTTACCTGAGCCCTTCAATCATCTGTAGGATTTCTAACCTAATAAATTGGGGTGTACTCTATGAGGACATCCTTCTTTCCAAAGCTAAGTGGACACATATATTTAAAAATAAGTCCTCAAAACCACACCAACCAAACAACCCCCCGCCAGACCCACACATAAAAACGCCCCAAACCACAAAGGCAGCTCTTCTATTTCAAAGTGAAAATGAGCTAAATGACCTTAATCTCAAAATGAAAATAAAAATATATTTCCAACTAAGTGTCCATTCCCCCTCAAAAAAAGAAGAAAAGCCAAGAGACCAAATTATGTGTTCTGTTTGGAAGTTAAAAACAAATGCAAAAGAAAACAACTGAGGTTTGCTTGCAGTCTTACCAGAAAATAGTAAAAATCATGAAAAGCAAGCAAATGGTTGGCAACACACCCACCACTTGTAATGTAAGGACCTTGAATGGATTAACTGGCTTGTAAATTATGAAATTTAATGTTACTAAAAAAAAGCTATGGTCATAAATTTCCCTTCTTTACAGAAGGGAAAAAGCCTTAACAAGAAAAGGTAGAGTTCCTCAGGCACGGCCGACGAGCAAACGCGACCGCCACGGAAAAGTAAATGCGGGAAGCAGGAAAAGCAGGGAACTGCCCTCGTTTAGAGAGGGCTGCAGAGGAGAACCCGGTCGGTTTCCCGGTCAGTTCTCCACAGGGGTGCCGAGCTCCCTCCCTCCCGGCGCGGCCCGAGGACACGCGGTGACCTTGACCGCAGCGATGCTCGCGGCGCCGCCGCGCTGCGCCGGGGACAACGGCAGGGGGCGCACTGCGCACCCG
>WEIT01005628.1:142875-182355 GCA_013389985.1 Dryoscopus gambensis
CAGCAGCCGGCGGGAGCGCTCCAAGCAGAGGAAGGTGAAGAAGCGGCTGACGCTCGCTGCCCTCCTCTACCTCCTCTTCATGACGGGGGAGCTCATAGGTGAGTCGGGGGCCTTCTGTGCCGTCCCTCCGGCACGGTGCTTCACGGCTCGTCACCCTGCTCCGGCCTTGGCTTTGAGTATTTGCTGAGAGAAACCATCAGTCCTTTGGGGAGACCGGAGGGATGAGTTGCACGTGCGGAGAGTGAGAGGGAATAAAGTCCACCTGCATTTTCCGTGAAAGAATTTGCAACTTCTCTTACCTGATCTCTTATCAGTCCCCCGAAATGGCATTAAATATGCATATTTTTCTTTGTTTAATTGCTTTTTATTTGTCCTTTTGAGTTTTAAAGGTGTTTTTAACAAATGAGAAGTGGCATGAACAATTTCAATGGCAGTATCGTTTAATCATTGCCATAAAATCTTGCTGTGTTTGCAGCAAGAGAAGAAGAGGGAAATATAATTTCAAATGTGACATTTACCATAATAACAAAACTCATAGTGGGGGATATTTGTCCTTATTCACCAGATACAGCAATACACACTGTTACTTTGAACTGAAAAGACACGTCCAGAGCTATCAACAGCAATCCAGTGAAGAAGTCACTCTCTTGAGAACTTCTTGATGTCCTGCTGGGCTCTGGACTAGCATGTGCTCCATCCAGACATAAATCATATGAGCACAGTCAATTAAAGTGATATTTTAACACTTCCTGCAACAACGTGTAAGAATACCAAGTAGTTGCATTAAATTATTTGTAGTTTTTGTTTTGTTAGGACTTGCAGAAGTATAGTGGGCTTTTACCCAAAAATTAGTTCCTGTATAAGCATCTGATCGTTAGTCAGAAGAATGAACCTACTGCCCAAGTTTGGCTTTTATTGCTCCCTCCTAACGCCTGTGCTGTGCAGGATGAGGAGACCTGTGCATTATACAGCAGTCTGTACTGAACAGCTGTGCTCTGTCTAATAGGCTATAGCAGCACAGACTTGAAAAAAAAAAAAAAGAGAATCCCTGAGATGCATAGGTTAGCTGTTAAATGTTATGATTTTGCCGTTGTCTAATCATTTTTACAAAGTTCAGTATTTATCTTTTAATCTCCGTTCATTTCCTGTGTCCTGTTACTATCTGTTGTGTCTGCTGGGTGTGACTCAGCCTCCTGAAAAATGCTTAAATGCTCTCATCCACTGTCCCCTGATTTGGAGTTGTGGGGAGCACTACACAGTGCCAGTACATCGATGTGCATGTTGAGCCAGGTCCCTCCATTGCAATTAATTGCTTTTAAATTTCTTTAATTTCAGCAGTCAAGTCTGAATCAGAGCTAATCAGATTAATTGCTTGCCATAATTCAAACACAAAACTCAAATCAAAAAACTTTCTGGAAGTGAAGAACAGTAGCATGGGACCTACATCCTCCTCCTGACTTCTGCAAATTAAGTCAATTGAGTGCTCGTGTGAAGTGAGCTCGAGCTCGTGCTTTTGGATGCTTTTGCTGGGACAGCTGTGAATTGTATCTTTAAGACAAATTTGTGCAAGATGGATAGAAAACAAAATGATTGCTAGAGGATAAATAATGCAGTTTGTCCCACAGATGTAGGGGAAAAAACCCCCTAGAATAAATGTTCCATTTGTCAGAGAGAGACCAGAATATTGACTGTGTCTGCACCAGTTTTATTTGGGGCCTTCTTTCAGGAAGATGGGTTAATGGAAAAAAAAGTGGTTTTGCCCTTCAGCATGTCTCAGTGTGGGGCTGGTCATTAATAACACTGCCACAATACATCAGCTTATTATGGCTAAGGCACTGTGTCAAACCTGTTGTGGGGATTTGGCTGAATGCCTCCGCTTGCCCCCTGGCTCCATGTTTCTTCTCTGGCTGAGATTTTGGTTCAGCATGAACTCAGGTAAATTTCATAAGCAATAGTGTTGTATTTTAGGCTTAGACATCCTTTAACATGAGAGTGATGTTAGTTGATTGTATTCGTATCAGAGTTCTGATGTACACTGAATTTAGTTCATCTGGAGGGCCTCTTACTGAATAATGTCCGAGCTGTTGGCAGGTTGATGCTCAAGCCACTGGGAGTGTTTCTCTTGGGGCTTTGGATCTCATCCATGCTGTTGTAGACCTCTCCATAGCTAGTGCAGAGAGAGCTCTAGAAATAATAGATGTTGAGAGTAAAAATACTCTCTCATCACTGTCACATCATCTCTTGTTCTTCCCGTGCAGTCGGGACCTGTGCAGGCTGGATTTGTCTCTACGGCGTTAGTGCTGTACTGTGGGCTCGTCCTCCTCGGCTCTGGGTGTGCTGTTTCCAGCCATATCTTGTTCTTTGGGCACAGAATCAGAGAGCACTGAGGGCCAGACCCGTCAAATATTCAGGCATCCATCTTCCACAGAGAATAAATAGAGGGTTTGGATATCTCTGTACTTCTGTGGATCTCGACCTGAATGACTTGTCATAGGGCAAGTAATCATCGGCAGAAGAGTAATTAAGAGATACAGCCCCCAAGTCCTGGCTCAGTGCCCCACCTGCTTAATTTATTTCACTCCAGCCCTGTACTGTGTTCTCTTTGGTTGGTTTCAAATTTCTGAACTTTATGAATTGACCTGAAGCTCAGGTATTTGGGAAACTCTGATCATATAGGACATTTTAACTGACTTCCTTCTATGATCTTTGGCAGATTGGAGTTTCTGAGAAAAAGGCAGAAGACTCTTATCAGACAATTTTTTCAGTAAAAATCTTTCTGCTGTCTATTACCAATGTCAAGATGAAGGAAATCTTGTTTCAGCAGCTTTTTTTGTGAAATCTTGATTGGCATATTTTTTCCAAACTCATTACCCCAGCCCATCTCAGTGTTTGCTGTTTAATTTGATGAACAGCCAGATAACAATTTACACTTCGGGGAAACCATTGTGCATCAAGAAATGAAAAACATACTGCAAGTCCTAGTTAGCTTTTCTGACAGGGTTTTGATGTTTTCAGCTATGTTTAGAGATTTCTAATTGATCATCCATGAGGAGAACTGCTGTCCTTCATGGGTCACTGAAAACAGTGGTGAGCCATCAAGCTGTCTATTTGTAAAGGTTATAGATGTCTTTTTTCCAAGTTGCCAATTGTATTTAAACATCCCCTAGGCAGTACCTTTAACCAAGCAATGAACCGATACCTTTAGAAACAGAGAACCTTTGATTTCAGAATTTCACAAATGGCAATTATGTTTTCTTAATCCACATGCTGCGTTATGTTTAGCTTCAGTACCTGAATTCCTTCCTTCTAATTTTATTTTGAAAGTCTTTAGAAGTGAGAGGCTAGCTGAAATGGAATTGACCCTTCTTGGACTGAAACGATTCTCAAAATTCATAGATATGAATCAACATATATACTGTAAATAATGATATGTGTAAACTGCTGAACTAAATGTCCTTAGATATAAATTATTGTTTCCTCTCTATTGACTATAAAAGAGGCTGAGTTGCACTTTTATAAGTGATTTTTTTTAAATTATGGCAGAACACAATTCACAAAGGAAAGGTGTAACTCATTTTACTTAAAACCTGCTGAATTGCTAAATCTTAAAGACTCATTGGTTTTGAGCTGCGATGGCCTTTTGGAGAATTTCAGCCTCAGAAGAATTTGACATAGAAAGTTCTGACCGATTGAAGCAAGGGGCTGTGTGAAATGCAGTGCCTTTGGTAGTTACCCACAGCACAAACAGCGCCGCAGCACCGGCTGTGCTCCGCGTGTGGCTGCGGAGGAGGGAGTACCTCTGTCTGCAGGTGGGTATGAAAGAACACCCACGGCCACACACACACAGGTTTTATGACTAGTCGTAAAAACAATCAGCCAGTTGTGAATTCCCCTTTGCTATTTCTGCTGGTCAGCCTCTTCACTAAGACAATTTTAATTGTGTACGGAGATTTCTTTATTTGAAATGTTAGTTGGAGCCTGAAGCCTGCCAAATGGCACACCAGCTGCGTGCTTTGCTCAGTGCAGTTTACAGGCTGTATGACAATCTCAAGGTAAAAAGAGAAAACAAATCATAGCAGAGCTGACACTGAAGATGTGATCTTTTCTGAGATAATGGGCTTACCTTCAAGCGTATGGAAGAAAACACAGCCTGTCCTTGATTTCCCTTTGTATAAGGGATACTTAAGTGAGGGGTGCATCCTTCTAATCTCTCATCCATCCAATAGTAACACTAGCAATTGAATTGGAACAAAGATATTCACCTTTGATCTCAGGTTATTTGTCTCAATGCAGCTCATAATTACAAGAAAAAATTATGGTAATAAATAACAAAGAAAAATGCTGTACAAGTGAAAGTCATTGTCTGCAATAGACATTGGCAGAACGTACATGCTCCTGGCAGGACAGGGAATAATTAAGGTTAAAAGATAACGTAATAAAAATAAAAAGGGGACAGGGTAAATTTCCTGGTTGTTGAATCTTTGGACTTTTGCTCCTGTTCTGTAATGTCAGAATGTTTAAACAGATGTATTTTAATAAAAGAATCAGTTGATTAAACGTGTGCAGTAATATGTAGAGAAAAGATACAAAACTGTTTTGGACCTGATCTTGCAAACATTATGTTGCAAGTAGTCTCTGTCAGAATTACAGGAGTGAATCCTTTCTATGTTACTCTTAATAGAAAGCACACTTGGCTGCACTTCTAACTACAATAGCTTTAAATTATAGCAAAGCATTTTGCTTGCAGTGGCAAATCCCCCATGTTTAGTGAGTATGAGAAGGGCTCTCATGTACTCACTGCACTATTCTGAAAAGAAATAACTGTAAGCTGTGCAAGAAGAGGTTACATAAAATAGTTAAAAGTGTCACGTGTCCTGACTTTTCCAATTATGTTTTCAGGTGGCTATGTTGCTAACAGTCTGGCAATTATGACAGATGCACTTCACATGCTAACTGACCTTAGTGGTATTATTTTGACCCTCCTCGCTCTCTGGCTGTCTGCCAAATCTCCGACAAAGAGGTTCACTTTTGGATTTCATCGCTTAGGTATGTAGCTATCAGATTTTGCTGTTAAAGAGTATTTTAAGCAACAACTGTAAAGAGCACCTAATTCTAGAAGAATAGATATCTAGAAAGAAAGTAGCAGCAAACCTAAGAATTGCTTTAACTGACTCTCAATGTCCTTTCTGGCCATTGTGGATACACTACTTAGCTTGCATTGCCACAAGGGAATGGACTGAAAAAACCCCCCAGTTTGGCCAAAAGTTTGATGGCAGAATTTCATTCACTGGGAGCAGGGTGAGTCTCTCCATCTCTATCAACTAGGACATAGAAGAGTCAGAGTAAATTCTGAATGCTCGATTCACCTTCCATCTTGAAGAGGAAGGCTGGGGAATGGAATTCAGGATGACATTGTTGGTGCAGGAGCTGTGCATGTCAGCCCGTTGTTGTTCACAACAGATTATTGCCAGTGCCCAGGATTTACAAAATCTTGTTGACTTCAGCAGAATTGTGATACTGGAAAAAGGTCCTATTCAACTTGAAAAATTACATTTTAATCCACAACTAAGAAGTTATGTAGAACATATTATTAGAGAGCTCTGCCCTGCCAGAAGTTGTATAAATCAGTATTCCTTTTGCATTCCCCAAACCACAGAAAGCTGAGGTCAAAATGTCCCATGGTTTGCAAAATACAGCAAGTTACTTAACCTCTGTCCAGTTTAGGTGTCTGTAAAAAGAAGTATAAACAGAATTTTGGACTAACCCTTGGAAGAATATTTTCAGGATTTGTTTGGAAGTGTAATGATGATAAAGGGTTGCTAACTGGATATAATAATTCATAATATACAGCTGCAGGTCTGTAGACATTTTAGCAAAAGCTTCAAAGTTTCTTTTTCATGAAATAGATAATTTCTAATGTCACAGTTTGCTACCTGTTTTCTGTAACACTCTACAGCATACATTTTTCAAGGAATTTCAATCTTGTGTAGTCACTATTTGCAATTCTTATTTTGGCTGCTAGAACAGCAGTAGAATTGAACAACTCCATCACTCCTTGTCATTTGTCATCAGTTAGTCACTAGTGCATGAATGCATAACTCTGTACACTAGCTAAGCTCTTTGGGGCTCTAGCAAGAAAGCATTAGCAATGCCAGCATTTCCCATTACAAACTTTTCTTTCATGAAGTTTTAATTTTGTGATAGGAGCTCCCCTGATATTGAAACCTGACCTTGCAGGCATGCCCCTGGCATTTGCTCCTACTCTTCAGAAGGATGTTTGTTAGCATTTATACATTCTTTAACCCTATTTCAAAATCATTTGGGTAGTTTATATGTCTTTGTAACTTTTCTAAAACCAAATAGCACATACATTGAATGTGCCATGGCCTAGATTAAAACAGGGGTGTATCTTAAGAAAAAGAAAAGAAAGTTACTTAAGCATTAAAATCTTACTCAGTCCTGTAAATTTTCACTGACTTCTCAATTCATGTGAAAGAAGAAATCCGTGAGGATTCCTGCCACTTAATTTTCTCTATATTTTTTTCTTTCCATTTTACTGCCAGGAAAAATACTAGTCAGACTGATCCAGTGGTGGTCCGTGGGCCACACCTGGGCCATAAAATTGGTCTGTACTGCCCTTCTCCCTAGGAGCAGCTACAGGGAGCAGCCTCTCCGTTCTGCAACACTTGCTCCTCCTTTTCTGCTCCCAGTACCAGCAGGGGGGTCAAAGACTAGAACAGGTTGTGGAGTGTCCTCAGTGGGAAATACACCAAATTCACCTGGAAGCAGCCCTGAGGCACCTGCTGCAGCTGATCCTCCTTTGAGCAGGGCTACACACTTTCCAGGGGTTCCTTTTTACTTCAACCATGCTGCCTGAGTAGCAGCAGTGCCGCTCTCTGCAGGAGGAGCAGGAGAGCCTGGGGCTGCAGAGAAGAGTTTCTGTGCTGCAGCAGGGAAGTGAGTAAAGGCCTTGCCAGGGACCCCCAAAATGCAGAAGATGGGATGGTTCAAAATTACTACACACAGTCTTTTTAGAAATCACGTTTGTGAAATTTATTTGCCTGATTTTAGGCACCCAGTCTGAATGCTGTGGCCTGAGGGCTCAGTTTCACACATCCGTGAGTGCTGGCAATGGAACAAAGCAGTTTTTAGGGTATATCCTCGTTGTAACATTTTTCCATGTAACCTACATGTAAGAAGCTTGTCAGCAAATAATACCAGGTCAACAATAGCTTAAATTTCACAAGAGAGATGTTAAAACATGTCGGGATGTTAAAAATAGGGTACAGATTGGGCATCTGTCACAGAAAAAGATGTGGAACATTTGTTTAAAGCTGGGAATATGTGCAAGAACTGTCTCATCACTGACCTGCTTTGCACTAAATTTTGAGATAATCCATACATTCAGTAGGCATGAAAACGTTCTAATGAACAATGTTTCTGGTACTTGTTATTTTTGTTTGTAGAATGATGAATTTTCAAACTTGTTCCCATAAACGTTGCTTTGTCAAAGCAACAGACCTGTTAGTTGTCTAGTCAAATTCCAGAAGGAAGTTAGCACTAATTTTCATTTATTTGAATTCTCTGAATACATAATATATAAGTTCCATCTTCAGTTTTGTTCCATTTTCAGTGGTGAAAAGGAAGCTGACAGGTTCAAGAATGGGTTAGAAAAGTGAAGACAAAATAATGGAAATTGCAGTCATGTTGAAAAAGAATTAAATTCTTGAAGCCAAAAATAGTTCAGTTTCACCACCAAGTGCAGATACCTCCTTTTCAGCAAGACACTGAGCAGATTCAAGCATAGATATGGAACCTGGCACTTTTCCATTGCTGCAGAGACAATGTTAGTAATGACAGAATCAGACAGTCCACTGAGACAGTGCACAGTTCATTTCACAAGAAGTGAAAGATCTCAGCCAAATCTACAATGCTGACATGACAGTGACTGTGGAAGAAACTGCAAGGAAAACACTGGTTTCCATTGCAGAAAACATGGGTTTAGCTTGTAAAAGAACACTATATTATTCCTCTGGTAAATGCTAATATGCTATGGCTTCATAAGTTTTTAAAAAAGCATTCTGGAAACCTTCTAAGCAATATATTGTGTATTTTTAAGGCTGTTTTACAGCTTCGAAAAGATCACTTCCATTTGCATGGGTATTTCCAGGATTTTCAAGTTGTTCTGAAATCATCTTAGATTATGACAGTTGCCTTTCAGAGCCTTGTTACTGCCTGGTAATGCTGTTCCTCATCCAGGCATTGACACACTACCCAGCAGCTGAATGCGTTGGTGTGAGTGTCTTCTCCCATAACCATGTTAATAATTCAGTGTGTGGATCAAGTGATTTTGGTGATATTAAAATGCTGATATAACTGCATGGGTTTTTTTCTGTAATACTCAATAAATAAAATTAAAACACTTCTGTGTTAGAAATGACATCTGCAGTAGCCAAAGTTGTACTGCATGCTGACAGATTCAAAGCAGAGGGAGAAGAGAGGCAATGCTCTGATGAGTGTTCTTAGAGCTATGGTATAGCCAAGGGCAGAATTTTGCCCTTACTGGGGAATAAATCAGGGCAACATGTGTGGAGCTAGGGGGAAGAACAACCATTACAATTCCAAGTAAATTAATTCCACCTCTGATCTTTGAGTTCGCAGAGGAAGGCTGAGATCCCAGTGATCCATCTGGCAAGTGACAGTAATGAGCATTACGCATAATGATTGCAGATTACTCAGGCATGGCTGCAGATTTACATGCAATACAATGGAGCGAGCATTAAGGTTTCCCCAGTGCTTTTTGTAAAGCCCCGTATTAACTTGCTTAAAACTGAGACAATCGTTAACTGGGCTAATGCTTTCTCTGTCAGCCGTGTTGCTTTTATTTTGTTAAATTTCAGCTGCTGCAGGGCAATAGTTTTCAGAACATGAAGCTAGAGGGTAAAAGTATGTTTATGATAAAAGCAGTCTAGTGGCCCATTTGGAAGTACCTATTTTCTTTATGGTAGGACCTTAAAACTTTTCTTTCTCTTATTGTGGGTGGGCTGGTGATGTTTGAGATCACCTGTCCTCCCCATCCCTGGACAGGGCCTTTGCCTGCAACTTCTCAGGCAAATGTTCTGGGTTGTCTGAAGAAGTCAGGATCATCACCTGTGTAGAAGTTTTCAGAGAAAACATAATTTGAGGTATATACTCATGACAGGGACGTGTGAAGATTAGAACAAACTCC
The DNA here is from genome assembly GCA_013389985.1 of Dryoscopus gambensis. NCBI lineage: Eukaryota > Metazoa > Chordata > Aves > Passeriformes > Malaconotidae > Dryoscopus > Dryoscopus gambensis. Next base: position 152,105 of record WEIT01005628.1, read on the forward strand.
ACTGGTTAATCCTATTTCGCAAATTTTATTTGCCACACAACTTGTTAGTTTATATTAGGTATAATATGCATAAAGTAGTTAGAACAGAAGGCCCTGTCCACATTCTAATTTGGAAATAGAAATGGATCTAGATAGAGATAGATAGAAATGAGACACATTTTTATAACATTTTTTCCTTTCTGTTTGCAGAAGTGCTGTCAGCCATCATTAGTGTACTGCTGGTCTATATCCTTATGGCATTCCTCTTGTATGAGGCTGTTCAGAGAACTATCCATATGGACTATGAAATAAACGGTGATATCATGCTCATCACAGCAGCCGTCGGTGTTGCAGTTAACTTAATGTAAGATCTCTCTCTCCATTATCCATCATAAGTGTATTTCTGAATAAGCTGCTAATTCATTCATGGCCTGTAACTTTCTCTTGGGATATAATTTTGCTGGCCCTCTTAATTCTCATAAATAAGACGAGAAATTACACTGAATACTACTTTTTCAGTTACTTGGTTTAAAATGAAAAACGCCAACAAATCCTCCCCACCCAACAACCCCTAAAGCCTGTCGCTTGAAACATTTTTCTTCTTCCACTTTCAGAATGGGGTTTCTGCTGAATCAATCTGGCCACCTTCACTCCCACTCCCATTCCCAGCCTCACTCTCACGTGCCTCAGGCGAGCTCTCCGAACGCGGCCCAGGGCAGCAGCCACGGGCACAGCGGCCACGGGCACAGCAGCCACGGGCACAGCAGCCACGGGCACAGCAGCCATGGGCACAGCAGCCACGGGCACAGCAGCCTGGCCGTGAGAGCAGCGTTTGTGCACGCCCTGGGGGACCTGGTGCAGAGCATCGGGGTGCTCGTGGCCGCCTACATCATCCGCTTCAAGGTAAGGAAGGGCCTCTCCTGCCTCGGAGGCACGGGGGAATTCTCGGCCTTCCAACTCCGGTGATTGAAGGAACAAGGCACCTGTTTTTATAAGTTCTTAAAAAAATATCTGTGATGTTTTATGATAAACTTCATACATTGATGCTGATGCCATAATCATTTTTGCTTTTTCATATATTCCTCTCATATCCCCCTTCATATACGCTTTTATGCAGCCTTTCTGTACCCTCAGTGCTTTTAACCCACATACTTGTAATTCCCTAAATTCGATAACTAGCTTAGACCCAAAGTTCTGTTAANCGGGGGGGTTTTTCTGTGTATTCTCCAGTGTGCATTTTCCAACGTGCATTCCGTGCCTCAGTCCAGGGGGGGCATTCTTGCCGGGTGCTCCTGCCTGGATCTAAGGATCCTTAATAAACTCTGAGGTAAAATCCCTTTTTCCCCTCTAACTGTGTTTGGCTTTTTAAGTCTAAGCCCAGGATAAGGCATCAATGCGAAATAAGCAAAACTGTTTCTATTACATGTTTTCTAACTATTCAAACAAGAAAAAAAAAATCATAAAACTTGGAACTAGAAGTAACTGTGTTTTCTGAGTCACATTTTTGTAAGGGAGCTTGTTTTCATACATCCTTTGACATTGTGAAATTTCCCTTGCAGCCAGAATACAAGATTGCTGATCCTATATGTACATATGTATTTTCCATACTGGTGGTTTTTACAACAGTTCGAATTCTGTGTGACACAGGAGTTATTATTCTGGAAGGTAAGAGCTGTGCCCAGTCTGCAGTACTTTACATGCCAAATACCAGTGAGCATTGGCTCTTTCTTGGCATCATGACCACCATCTCTAAGTGGATTGTGCTCTGTCTGTCTTGGTGCTGCTTTAGTCTGGTGGCTCTTTATGGCTCCTCTAAATTGCAGCAGTCTTGAGGTGTCTGACTTGGCCAGAACAACACAAGTCCTATGTCTGCACACTCCTTACCATCAGGAGATGGGGAAGTGAAATGTACAGAACTTTCTTGTGTGTCTGCACTGACTCTCAGCTAAATCAAGGGAACAGTTGCCCAGCCTCGGTTCTACTCTCTCACTTTAGTTACTTGTACAGTAAAAGTGAATGTGAATGCAGGTAAAAGGAGGAAGCAAGCTTAGGCATACGGCTGAACACGTGGTTCATGCCTGTCCTACCTTCCCCTTTCCTACAAGTGCATTACTTTGAATTCCTTGTGTGTATCTACTGTTCCCAGAGGGGAAGCTGCAGGTTAAGTAAGAAGAAGAAAAACAAAAAAGGGAAGAAAAAGCTGAACATAGGCTGAAGGATCTTATCTCGTGTGACATAGAGGAAACGTGTCAGCAGCATCCTTTGCTTTATCTAGCTTACATGCCAGCTACTACTGCTCAATCTAGTACTATTACTTTATGAAAGTGAAGATGTTAGGGAGAAAAATCCTAGTTTTTAACTGCACATTCCTAACTGTTTCATGTGAATTATCATTGACTTTACTTTTATTATGTTATGAGGTTAAATCAGAAACCTCAGAATCTATAGTCAAGTGCTTTTGCTGTCAGTTAAGATTAAAAAAAAAGCATCCAACGAAGTGGAAGTTCACTGAGAAGGCAAAAATGATGAAATTTGCTGAAGAACCCTCAGTTAGCTCCAAGGCAATAGATTTAGCTGAAGAAAACAGATAAGACAAACTAATGAAGTATCAGATTTCAGGTGTTTTGAGTTGTAGCTGTTTGCAGAGGTATCTCAGTTGTCATAAGAATCTCCAAATTAATGATGTCATTAACAGTGATGATACATGGGCTCTATGCATGCTAGGGAACTTTTCCAACTCAAATTCAGGATCTCCAGAGAATGGACTTGTGTTTATACTGGAAACTGCTGCTGCAACATCAAGGCCCTTGAAGTTGTATCAACTTCTGGTATAAAGTTTCCTCATTATACTAAGAATGCTAAATTAAAAAATTAAATAGCTATCCAACACAAACAATGAGATTCTAGCTTTTAATATAGATTTATAAGGCAGAATGGAAGCTCATCATGAGTATGAGTATGATGTAGATACGAGAACTTAGGTCCATTTTTCCTGGGAAAAAGAAAGTTGTACAAATACCAGACACTAAATAATCTCAGTGTCCAGTTAGCTAGTTATTTATCACCTAAATAATTTTTGATGGTCTCCACTAGAAGGAAAATTTTCTTTCATATGAGACAATCCTAGACACTGAACTTCCAAAAGAGGTAGTACTGGAACTAACATAATTTAAGAGACAGTAAGGCACCAGGTTCAGAAAAGTCATGCAAAAACTCTGAAGAAATTTAAGAAGCAAGTGGCTGAACTCCTCATAGGATATATAAAGAAACTCCATTAAACTAGCAAATAAGCAATAAAAGCTGCTATAGAATCAAAACTACTCAGAAAGAGTTTATTCAGTACTTGTATTAGTTTTTGAGCCATGTTGATCATGTAAAATTTTGGTTCAGCCCTTTGTACAGATAAAGGGTTGTGGTGGCAGGTTACAGAGGTGCTGCTGAAAATACCAGCAGGACCTGATCTCTGATTTGCTTTTTTGACTGACACACTGCAAGGCACAGTCCTCTGTGCTGCCCACTGCACATGGATTACTGTACCCTGTGAACGTGATACAGGTACCTGAAGAGAAGTTTCAGCAGATAGGCCCTAGCATTTTATTTTTTAACAGACTTTGACCTTAGAGTCTGGCCTAAGCAGTTACTGTGGGTTAGAAGCTGCAGTAAAGTTGCCAACAAAAGTACTCCATTGCAAAGGATCCAACGCTGGCTGTTGGCAGAGAGTGGATTCTGGACAGGGCAGGTTCCAGCTGAGACAGCACTGCAATTCCTGTACAGCTTCTGTATCCATACTGGACTTAACAGGCCTATTTCCATATTATTTTCTGTTGATAACATGGAACTTACTGATCACTTCCAACAGCACAAATCCGTATTTTTTTGACATTGAGATCTGTCATGACATTTTAAAAGCTACTGAGACTTTGCAGAAGACCGAATTAATTTTATCTCATGTTTGGTATCACAGGAGTTCCAAGGCACTTAAACGTGGATCGCATCAAGGAAGACTTGATGAAAATTGAAGATGTTTATTCTATAGAAGATTTAAATGTTTGGTCTCTCACTGCAGGAAAAACAACTGCCATAGTCCACTTGCAACTAGGTAAGCTGCTGGATAGCATAATTCTAAATTAAATCCAAGTGTAGGAAAGCCCCTACCACTTCCCCTTCATATTGTTACTTAAGTTGAACCAAGAAATATCATTCTGGGGAAAGAAAATATACTAACTCTGGTTTTGTACACCAAGGAACAGAATACCTTGGCCCAGAAACACATGGTGTAAATGAAAATTGTGCAAATAAAATAAATTCATACCAAAATATCCAATGCAGATACTTTGGGTAGGGGAAAGAAAAAACAACACAAAATTTCTCCTCAGAAATTTTCTTACATGTTTAGGGAAAGAAAGGGTGAAGTTCTAATGTGGATCAATGTAACATATGAAAAATAAATGTTTTGCCAAAGCATGTGCTGATTCAGACATCTAACTATACTACAAATATCAGTTCTTAGTAAGAAAGCTCAGGTTTTTGGGGGGAAAGTGTCAGACACACAGAGAGTTCTATCAAGAGAACCACAGTGACCACAGGAACAATATTAAATTAATAAATGACTGGAGCAAAAATTAATCTCATCAGTGACACTGTGATAAGTTTGAGAACGTTTGGATTGCCCAGGTTTCTTAAGGAGCGAATTTATTAATTATTTTCTTAATTTTCCAGTTCCTGGTAGTTCATCTAAATGGGAGGATGTTCAGTCCAAGGCCCGACAACTGCTGCTGAACACGTTTGGAATGTACAAGTGCTCTGTCCAGCTTCAGAGTTACAAACAGGAAATGAGCAAAACCTGCGCGAGTTGTCAGAGTTCCAGTGCCTAATTTCATACGTTTTGGGAACTGCTGCCTTATCCTTTACCTTGTGTAGTCAAAGACTGAGAGCAATAAATGCAACATGAAAATTATCCAATAGTAACCATTAATATGTGGATTTGTACCATGGGACGTGCAGCAGGGAGAACTGGTGCTGCAAAAAGTGCAGTGGTTGCCCTACAGAACATGTATTTCACTCTCTCCCTTGTACTGGTTTATTCAATTTATTATGGTTTTGAGATAAAGCTGGTTTTGGATTATTGTTTACAAACTGGAACGTGGCACTGCAGATACCTCACAAATTACAGTCAAATATTGTCCTTTAATCATTACGTACCACAAAGTACCTGCACTCCAAACGGAGCATCAAGCATTCAGTATTTCAGTCAAAAGTCTCTAATGCTGATCATACCAGGGTTGCACAATATATCATGATGCCCAAATTCATTTTTCAGTATTTTTACAATAGTAATTTTCATACAGTATCTCAAACCATTAACACATAACATTAAGTTGAATTCTTGTGGAAACTGTCTCTTCAGAGATACTGCAAAATACAGAATTTACTGTACCCAGACCAGAAAGTTAGCTTTAACGTGGGCATTCAGAGATCCACACAGGAAGATCCTTGCCCAGACTGCTGGTATTTAACTAGAGACCCAACACTGGACCCAAAGTGTTTTAAGTGATCAGTTATCTTTAATGTATTTTAGAATAGGATTTATACATTAGAAACAGGTTATTTATTTTACAAAGTTTTGACTTGTAAAATGAATTTATTATTAGTAATCTTGAATGTCTAAACCATCATTTGATTCACGTTAAAAGGCCAGTTGATTAGCATGCATTCTAATTGTAATTAATAAATGTCCTGTAATTTATCATTTTTCCATAGTTGTTTTGTTTTAAAAGAAAAGTCAAATGATAGAAGTGATGTTTGACATGGAAATACTCTCAACTGCCATCTATGGATATGTGCATCTAACAGGAGAGTGGGGAGCAGAAGTTTCAGAGATGCACAATTCCATCCATCACAATCTCTGCCCTTTTCATCTTTGCTTTGAGCACAGCATGGCAGCATCCTGACAGGAATGCCACTGCAATAGCAGTTCCCACTACTTAGCTTATGAATCAAGCAAAATCCAAGCAAGCTCAGTAACCTCATGGTGTTGGACAGCAATATTGTAACAACCTCCAGCGGCAGAAAGGGCCTTTTGTATGTACACAGAGGAGGGGACCTGAAGAGACTGTGTGTTCATCTGACAGCTCCGAGTCCACCAAGTGGAACTGTTGGGCCTCACTGTGGAACCCCTGTATTTTGAATGTACACAAGATAATAAATCTTGACACTAAGGTATCATATATCTACAAGCTCAGATTTAACTTGCTTCCGAAGTCACTGGCATTGAAGAAGCTAAAGGCAGCAAAGATATGACCTACAAAGTTCAGAAGATGGGAAGAACTTGGCTTCAAATATTTTTCCTTATTCTGTCCTTTCATCTTTATGCAGAACTTCCACTGACATGAAAAGTAGTTCTCTGTGTGGATCAGAAAGGAAATTTTTGCCCAGCTAAGGTTATTGTGATACTCAGCTGTGAACACTTCAGCTATTGTCTGTTTCAAAATTTGCTAGGGTTTCACATTTTCATCAGGCTGACTTGTATCTGCATTTGGCGGTAACAATCTTGGCTTCTTTTCTTCCCTTTTTGGAGGTAGGGGTCACATGATGAATTTTTATGGGTGAAAACTGAGAGCACATTGTGAATTTGGAAGAAGTGCACGTAACACTGGACTGGGTTTGCATCTGTTTGGGCAAGAGATGGGAACACCTGTGTACAGCATGGGAGCACGTGCCGCTCACAAGCAGCACCGTGCTCGGGAAGGGGATGCTGCAGTACAAACACTACCATTAATCAAGCCATATCACAGTTCGTGAAAAATGTGCATCCCATCCTTACAAACATACTGGCAAAAACACCCCAAACCACAAACAACAGGTATTTTGCACATACTAATGCTCAAATGGGTTTTAATTAAATTGGGGTTTGCAGTTGATGTAATTAGATGTGAAGTACAGTAGACATGTATTGTATTTGCAGTTTTTTAATAATTTACTATACATTTGTTAAATTGAAGAAAAAAGGTGTGTTGCTTTATTGTGGGTTTTATTAAATCAATTATTAAACTTCACATTGTCTTATTAAATATTTGTATTTCGTCATCTTCAAATTGTTACAGCAATCTGATTCTTAGGGCAGCTGTGTTTTGAAATGTCTGAACACTCAACTTTAACTCAGTTTGCAGATGCTACACATAGAATTAATTAAGTCTCTGTCTTTAGTCAGAACAATTTAAAACTTGTGACTCCACATGCAATAATTGTACTTTAGAAAATATAAGTGAACAAAGTATGGTGAAGGATCACCATAAAGCAACAGGCAAAACATTCCTGAAACCCTGCATATACCCTGGAGGGGCCTTTGTTACCAAGGTCTGTACACGAGAAGTTTAGAGAAAAGGCAACAGAAGATGAGATGAGAATAAAGAATAAAAGAACCAGTAAGTTTTTATAGATACTTCAAGATAATTTGCAGTATCAGCTTAGAGAAAAGGGGCATTATGATAAATAAGGTCTTGTGTCTTTCCAAGCTGGATTATTTCATGTGGCTAAGACAGTTTACACACTCATACAGTATTCTTTTCCTTCTAACAAATCCTCTGCTTGAAATGAAAATGCGTATACTTGACAGGACTTCTTTCTCAGCAAAAGACTTGCAAGATCTGAGCAGGTTTCCACAGCTAGTATCCCTGGTTTCCAGAGCTGTTCTGGAATGCTCTTGCAACAGATGAAATCCCGAGAAAATTCTGCCACTTCTGAAAGTCCATGCTGGGAGAAGGTTTTTCCTTTCTAAATCTGTGATTGTCACCCATCCTTTTCTGAAGCACAGATACAGTTTTGATGACAACCTACTCATATGAGTCAATAAAACATTTTCATATGAGTAGACTGCAAACCCTCACGTCCCACTCTTCCTTTCTGAAGTGTTCTTATCCTGAGAAGAAAATTATCAGAAACATATTTTGTTTCTGACTGTTTTCCTTGCTTAATTATGTGTTTTGGTTTTTGTTTTTAATTGTGTTGACATTTTGTCTTTTCAATACCAGCAGCATTTCTTTCTTCACCAGCAGAATTACCATTTAAAATGTCATACTTGAATCTGGTCTTCAATTATCGTACTACTGTACATATCTGCTATTTCTTGCAGAATCACTCCCAAGTGGCAGAATGACTCAGAAAAGCAGTAGGCTGGCATTTAAAAGTAATTTTCTGACACAGAACCAAAAACCCCAAAAGACACCCATCAAGTAATGAGTGGCAAGGATTTTGTTCAGGTATTTTGCTGGGATCTCATGAGGACACTGCACTGATGCTGCACAGGGTAGGGCTGTTAAAGCATTATTTCTCTCTACAGATAACTACAAGAGTGTAAGAAACAAAGATGGGTAGTTGGGTAAAAGATATGGTACCTACTGCAGCAGCTTCCTAGTCCAATAAACCAATCCACTGCCAGAGAAGGAGTTCCCTCGGGATCTCCAGCATAGGGGACATACCCCTGGAAATATCCAGCTCATTTCCCTCTACCCATCCAAAATGGCATTGCCAAGGTCTCTTTTTTTTGCTGGTTGCTCCAAGCACATTCGGTTTTTCAGGGAGTTAGCACACCTACCTCAAGTGGCATGTTTCACTAGCTCTTTGTGTTACGCCACTGCTCTCAGCTTCCCTCTCTGTTTTCTTGCCATATTCTGTCCTCCCCACAGTTTCATTAATAATGTCCAGCTCACACCCTGGGCACCTGCTGCTTACAGGGTTACCAGGAGCTCCTCTTACTGCACCAGGTGTGGAACACACCCCAACAACAGCGCTGTTCAAATACAGGCTTGCCCTTGCCTGGTCATTTCCTCTTTGATCAGTAGTTTAAAAAAAAAACCTTATAGCCACCAACTTGCTAATTGACAGGAAAGATCTGATCTGAAAGCCTCTATATTCCCTTTCTACCACAGAAAAAAAGATAAATGTCCTCCACGTTTCCCACCCTTAATTCCCTTTCCAGTTTCACCCCACCCTCCCCTCTGTAACAAATCATGCTGGGCACTGACAGTCTCTGTGCTCTGGAGCTGGCAAATCCCCTTCTGTTCTACTCTTCTTATTCCATTTTCCACAGTTGAATGCCCTAGGAAGGACCCTACATGCTCTTTCGTTCTCTGAAATACCTGACACAACTTTGGAAACTACTAGAGTAAATATGGATCCTTTCCATTCACCGCTCTGCAGCCACCACAGCAATCTGCTCTTAAAACACATATGTATTTTATCTTTATGTATCTTAAAACTGCCTTCTATGCGTACAGCTGTAAAATGATGATATCCTCATCATTAAATTTGCTCTTTTGAGTATTTTTGCTCTTTTATCTCTATCTTCCTTTTCTCCATTGTTTTTTCTCAGTGTCACACACTTTGAAAGCGACCAGTGCTAAACATGCGGGACAAAATAACTGCTTTTATTACAGCTATGAAGCATTTACACCTTTTCTGGCATCAATTTGTGTAGGGAAAAAAAAGCCATTTCATAAGCAAAGTATAATTTTATCCTTAAGACGGTTGCTTCACGACTGCCTTATTATTATACATGGTGAAAAGGTAAGTTGTTTCTCCAGGACCGTTATCAGCCAGTACATGAGGGTACCTGAAACCAGTCAGTGCTGTCAGCCCAGAGTGAGTTTTGCATTGTTTTACATAGTAAACTAAGTACTGATACACACAGGGATTTTTAGTTCAGCTGATGAATAAATAAAAGGACCCAGATGGCAAGCAGACTAAGAATTTCCTTTTATCACAGGTGCATTAAGAGCACCCAAGTCCCTGAAATCTTCCTATTCCTTTTTCCCAAAGCACACACAAAGAAATTGTTTAATAAATCCTGGAATAAACTGATGAAATGTGAACTTACAAAACCAGTTACCTAAGTCTAGTATCTGGCCTTTTGAATTCAAACCCGAATTTTTGAGAAAAACGCTGTAAAGAGACAGTTCGTAATTAAGATGATGCGCCATATTTCAACGTAGCATAAAATTATTCTGCCTTTTTTTTTTTTTTTTACAGGTTTCTGGTGTTCCCGTTTGCAAGGCCGCTGTGAGAACAAGCCTGACGCACCTGCACGGATGAAGACTGCCCTCCCTGGGAGCTCTGCAGGCCGTTCCCGATTTTTCCAGACGATGGCGCACCGCTCCCGGCGGTAACACAGCTGCGCGCTGGGGAGAGCCGCGGAGCCTGCCCGCGGGCAGGGGAATACATTCTGTTCCACCTTCTAGAAATGGCTTATTAGTACGTAAAGAAACAATTAAAAAAACCTCCAAAGCACCCCCCACACCTAAATTAACCCCCCATCAAACCCTCTTATTTTTTTCCTAAAAATAACAGAGGGGTTTAACGTTATCATGGATGCAATGAGGAAAAGCACAGACCTAGCACAGATTGGCGAATCAATTACCGGGAAAGAGTTTAGATACTTCTTGAAGGCATATACGGGTAAATACCACGGAATGCATGCTCCAGTGCTTTCCTCCCGTTACAAACGTCTAATTCAAGAAAAATCATATGAGGAGAAATCAGTTGAGGCCACAGGTATCTGAAATGTAATTAGAACAGATTATATTCATGAATGTAAACGAGGTAAGTTATCACGCAAGCCCTTTGTTTCTATGAAAATAAGTGTTCCTTTTTGGGGTGCTCAATTCATGTTTCCAGGACGACAGATGCTGCCGTCTGCAACATTCCTGACTCTGCTTTTTTGTGAAGAATCAGAGGACACTTTCAATTGGAAACATAAAGAGAGGGAAACAATTTTGTTTCAAACTAAGCAGGTACAATTATAAATGTCAAATATTGTTGTGTTTGCATGCTGCAATTGCTAGTACAATGGTGGTTTTGGATTTAGTTGAACAGACTTCAGAGAGAGAACATACAGATGACAGTGGCTGATGAACTCAGAACCACAACTTCCTTCCAGTAAAGTCTTCTTTCATTTCTTCAAGCTATTAAGCAATTCTGTATTTTCTAAGCTTTTGCAGAAGACACACCTTAACTGGAAACAGAAATTACCCAACCAGTTACACACTGGTTTCTTTCTTTCCATTTGCTTTAAATAGAACCTAGATGGAATAAATGAGGACGGTTTTCAAGTTTCCTCAACTTGCCACAGAGCAAAGTTCACGTCATATAATAGAAAATTCAAAGGAAAGTAACTTTCTGCTTATCAAAAGTTAAAGGTTCATGGGCAGTTAGCTGTAAATGAAGATATGTTTTAGATACGCTCACTTGTGAATAGCTGTGCAGGATATCTTGTTACATTAACTCTATTATCTGTAAAGCAGCAATGAAAGCAGAACATTTTTCTTCCACAGACTTAATACATTTGAGACTGCTCTGAGGAGAGGATCAAGAGAAGAAGTAGTTCCTAATTTTAGCTGTCAGAGCTAGAAGGAAGCTGCTCACGGAGTTGGAGTAATAACAAAACTAAATCCTACTAATTAGCCCACCACTTGCTATGGCTGAGCAGGGGTATTCTACTAAACATACTGCAGGGTTGTTTGCTCGCATTTTTTGTTTTGTTTTTATTTTTTAAGAGTTCATATTTTGTTTATGATACAAGGTGTGTTTGTGTAGAAAAAAAGGAAGGAGGGAAGAAAACATAAAGCCAGATCATGTGGGTACTGCAGGTAACAACTGGGAAACATTAGACTCCATTACATTACCATGCAACCAAGTATGGCACATACTGCTGTATCTGCACCAAACTGTGGTGGTCAGACATGAAGTCAATACCCATTTCCCTTACAGACTGCAGCATTAATTGATCTGTTCTGCAGTTCAGCTAAGACATCTGATGGTTTTACAGCCATTTTTCTCCTAAACAAGGTATGTTTTACCTGTCTAGCCTACACCACAAACTTTCATCACTGTATGAAAAAAAGGATATTGGAGTGTTGCCCTCATCTCCCTTCTTTGTTGGGTTGCCATACTTTGTTTTATCTGCTTAGTGAAGAAGAAGAGAGCCCAGTAAGTAATGAACTTCTCTTAGCTTTTGCTTTTTGAAACAGATTACACTTTGCTTCAACAAATGTATTGCAGCTACCCTGCAATACCCCTGTGCTGTACTGCTCCTCAAGGAATGCATGTTCCACCCGTGGCACTGCCAGCCAGACCACTGTGAGGATTTCCAGGAGCACAGAGGAAGGTCGGACACTTCGGTTCTTTATTGAGGGCATCCACCCATGATTTTGTAGGTAATTTTTGTTTACCACAGAGGGTGCACACCTGTGCCCTTTACACCTACTGAGAAGTGACACTCTCAACAGTATACCCTCAAACAAACTTCCTTGTAACACCCTGTTTTGTGTAGTGCAAAAGTTTCCTCTTTGAACTAATACAAATACAGGAACTTGAGCAGGGACATGCCCAGTTCTTAAATGTTTTAACTGTTCTTAAGAAGAGAGAGAATTTTCAAAAAACACATACTAGTACATATACACAACCACTACAATTTTTACTGTATTAATTCCATGCCTCCCTGAAATCAGTATAAAAACATTCACCTAACTTCAAACTAATTTTTTTTCATCTACTTTGTACAACATGTTATTGTAACACGGAAATTATGGCCAAGAGTTTGGCAATGACCAGAACTGCAAGTCATTATGACCAGGACTGTGCTGCGGATTTCTGCTTTGGGAGTAAGGTGGATACTGCAGTCTTGAAGACAAATTTATTTTTTCTGGCCATAGCATGTCTCATTCAAAGCACTTCCCAAGAAGAAAACTAAACACAGTAATGGCAGCATAATGCTAACATATTTAATAATGCTAATAGCACAGGCAGCATAGTGCTAACAGTCTTCAAAAATATTTAGGCTTTACCCAATTTTAGAAGTCACCTCAGAAGGGAAAGATGGATCATTAAATGAAACCGTTTTAACAGCTTCAATTAAAACCACCTTTCTGCTTGTTTTAACGTAGTGAATCAATGATTTATTAGAAGTAGAGGACTTTGCTTTTCTTTGGCAAATTGATAAGATTCTTCTGTTACTATCAGGGATCAGGACTTTCAGCATTTACTTCCTTGTTTGTGCAGCAGCAGCAGCAGATAAAGGATGGTGTTTATTAGTTACCTGCCTACTGGAAATACCTTTAATTCAATTAAAGAAATGTCACCCAAAAGGAGATCAAGAATGTGATAGTTTTGCCAAAGCTTAAACACATTTATTTACATGCAAGAAGTTTTTCAGACTTGTGTGGCTTTCTGACCTCTCAGCTAATACAGAACCTTGCAATGAAAAATTCACATAGGATACAATACTGAAACAGGAAGGGAAAGAACTCCAGTTTTCACTAACACTGTGCTGTTGACAATCTCTGTTACAATCTAGTGGGGAGGTGAGTGCTCCTCATTTACCCCTCACACCATGCACCAGTACCTTCTGAAGATAAAATACAGTTCTGTGCAAAAGGCTGATGCAGCCCTCGAGCCCACAGTCCACCCCTGGAGCACCAGAACAGACTGGTCTCATGCCAAATACTGTACAAATGAGTGAAATGATAGAAAGTGGCTTGAAAACCAAAGAGTTCTACAGAACTGTAACTGTAAAGTGGGATGCAGGCAGCTCTGCCTTGTGACTGCAGGCATTAATGATTTAGGCAATGCTGACAGCATTGCTACAGAGCTCTGGTCCCCAGAGTCTATTTTTGGTGCTGTATCCTAATGACTTATCCCCCAGAGTCTGTAGAACCTCAGTTTACCATCATCTGCTAACAGCAATGTCTGTGCAGAGTTCCCATGCCCTTCAGCAGGGAACTCGGACTATAAAATCAGTGGCTGTGATAAAAGTCCCAAGTTCAAGAGCTACCATATCCTTCTCCTGCTTCAGCAACACCCAGGGTCAGTGAAGTCAGCAAATCTGGCTGAGTGAGTGCTAAGGGAGTTTGAACTTACAGAAATTATGTCTTCTAATTACTCAGAAAATACACAAATGGAAAAAAAGCAGTTTCACAGCTTCTGCCTGGACTGGCACTATCAAAGACTGCCAGGCCACAAGAATCATGGTGATTTATAGTGCTTAGGATTAAAAACTGCCAGACCACTTCGAGTTTGGAGTTACACAACACGAACCAATTATTTTACCATTTACTTGCAAAGAAACAACCAGATGAGCAGAATTTCAGTAACAGAACAGCCCTTACTCAAAACAAAAGATATCTAGATAGAAGTGGGTGAGCAAGAGCCTCCCATAACATTATTAGCAGATACGGCCTTTATTTTTCTGCAGCAGCATGATTTAGAATTTTGAGTGGAATGAACCCTACATACCAACATAATGTTAATTTGTTAAGAAATTCAAAGAAAAACTGCAGATGTTTTTAAGTGACTCTATTGAAAGATAATGCACACTTATGTCTATGGCCCAAATTTGTGCTTCATTTTTTAAAAAAATGGAAAGACAATTTTAAAGTACTTTTGTTAATTATGCATATAATGAAAATACAGAGATTTCTTCTTGAAAGGATACACAGTCTGTGTATCCTTACTGTTATTAGTAAGGCTCCTCTTTTTTTCCCCCATGATGTGTTTAGAACAATCAATCAGCATAAATAAAGCAAAGCAGAAGGGGAGAGAGGGAGAAGGAAAGCAAACATTACAAGCAGGGCCTTTTCTGTTTAATTTCTTAGTTTAAACCACCAGCCTAACTATATTTTAATCTACTCATTTGACATGTAACTTTCTAGAACACAGTGCAGGTGTACCAATAAACATTAGCAGTAGTAGAAATAAATTAGGCCAAGAAAAATTTAAGTTTTTCTGATGTATTTGTTTTGACGGGTAAGACAGAAAGAGATTTGCCAAGAAGAGAATATGTGCCAACAAGTGAAAAAAGAAATGAGTCTCAATAGAAAATAGGGAGGAGGATGTGAGAGGCAGCAAGCAAGTAATACCAGAGTCTAGAAATACTCTACATAAAATATTTCAAGTTGAAGTGATTTTTCTACTGCTGGACAGCCAGTAAAACTGGAAGCACGTCTGTCTGAATTTTAACAAGTGTTCACGAGTACTTTTTAAACCTTATAGAAAGGTCACAAAAGTGACTTACTTTATCTTAAAAATGTTGCATGATGAAGCCTAAATTATTTATACAGACCTTTTAGTGAACGGAGGCCACGGAGCCGGCCTGACGCACTGGGCCAAACCCCAGAAGTCTTAAACAACGTGAAAACCAACACCAAACCAAACCCTTTTTCATGCCCCCATTGCTAAGAGAGGAGGGTTTATTTAAATTAATTTGGTAACTGTTATAAATAAGAGACCAGATCATCAATTTAAAAATTACCCATTCATTTTATACTTCATTGTAGTTTATTATTCGTTACCTGAATGTTATATTAACAGTTACTGCTAAATTACCCTGTTACTGTAAAAAACCCCACTCCTGTAAGCTACTCCTTATCAGCATATGTTAATGTAAGGAATTTACGACCCCTCTTACCCTTCCCCCTGTTGCCTAGCTACCCCACCTCCCCAAAGGTGAAGATACCAGAGAGAAGAAAAAAACAGAAAACTTGATATGCAAACGAAAGCCTAAAGGACTCTTGGGAGAAGCAACAAACCCTTAGAAAAAAACAAGTTAAAAACGAGCCAACGAACTTTTTAAGAAAAATCAACCTGATTACACAATCAATTAGNATTCCTCCACCCCCATGTCAAAACCGGGAGCAGCGGAGGTGTGCGCAGCCTGCCGGGCACCCAACCCAAGCTGATCACTTCTAATAATGGCTTTTAAAGGACTCGCAGTCCTGCCTGTATTCATTTCAGTAACCTGGCAGTGAAGGCCAGTAGTGGCCTATATCCTCACACCCAGAAAAACTGTCTCTTGGGCTCCCAACTAGTGCTCTGCCACCCCACTGTTACACCTTGCTCACATGGCCCTCGGTCCCCACACAGGCGCCGTGGTGACGCTGCAGGACAGCTCTCACTCTTTAGGGTGAAATTTGTTCCAGGCCCTGGGCTCCCCATGCTGTGAGGAGCCCTCACACATCCGGGGTGAGCACTGAAAAAGGGCAGCACCTCTCCAGTAATTTCTCTGGGCAGAATGTATGCACAACAAAATTATCTAAAAGTGCAAGATAATGAAAGCAAATCCCTTGTTCATCTTGGGCAAGGTGCAGCATAGATAGGGTTGGTGTGATCTTTGGTCAGGGCGAGGCACACGGGTGAAGGTGCTTTGGAGGAGGAGTTGGCTCATGGCTTCACAGGTGCCATTACTGGGACAGCTGCTTCCTGCTGGAGAGAGCTTTGGGCAAACAAGCTGCCTGCTCCCTGTTCACAGCAGCACCTGAAGGGCAACACTCACCATGTCCAACCACAGTGCTCGAGGCCAGGCCAGCAGTATTGCTTTTATTTCCATTTCAGTTACACTTTTTATGGGATTTCATTGTCCGTGTGCTCCCGTATGGCAGGGATGGGCTGGACAGCAAATGAAAACTGTGCCATGTTTGTTTAATCTGAAAGCTTTTTTGGGAAGTGTCCAACACCAAATGTTGGCTGGAATAATTCCCATTACTCTTGTTTGTTTTCCACAGCTAGTTCTAGGTTCAACCACCCTCTGCACTGAGGCAGACAACTGCAGGATGAGCCATTTCCTTCAACATTTGCATCAGGCCCCGCTGTAAGTTACTATTTTTTGCAGAAAGCCCACACACCAGTGAAGTAACCAGAGTGCACAACTACACTAATAGCACCCTGTGGCAGAGAAATGCAAGGGGTCAGAAGCAGAAGTGCTGACACTGAGGCTATCACATGCAAAGAAACCAAAAAACTCAACACAACTCTCTGATAACCACAACACCACAAGATCTGCAGTTTTAAGGCCTTGAAGTACTACTGTAGTAACAAAAATTAGCAATTAATTGTATGTACACTGCAAAAAATAACCTTCTATTCTTCTGCTCTTCCAGAAAGGTATTTACAAATAGACTACTTAGAAAAAGTTAGAAAAGCATGGTCATAGATTCTAATGATGCATTTCTGATAGTGATTAGAACTGCTAAAACACATTTCTAAGGGTTTCTAACCTATATTTGAAACTCTAACAAGCTAGTGAGCATTTTTACTAAACTTTGTAGTTAATATGAAATTTGGAAGTGATATAGTTCCATGGAACGTACTAGTTAGAATGAGCAAAGATAGTCATTGTTTAAAAAAAAAAAGCCAAAAACAACCAAAAAACCCCAAACCCAAGAACAGAATGGAGTAGGAGACAATGGGAGAGAGCAGAATGGAGAGAAATAAGAAAGTTGTTAAATTATTTCAGTGGCCTCTAAATTGTTCATGGAATAAAAACTCATGGGTTTGCATAGCACTAATCAGGGAAGTCTTACTGTTCTCATAAACATCAGCTCATTAAATTCAGCCAATTGAATCTTTACTGTTTGTGGAACAAGGAAATAATTTGTATATTGTTTTATTGATTTATGTTGAGTAACTGAGTGGGGAGATACAGTAATTGCCCTTGGTGTACTCTACTTTTAAGAAAAAAATCCTCCTCTATGCAGGAGACAGATTTTTAGGGACAGTCAGAGATGACACAAACCCCCGAGAACTTTAACAATATTCATAATCTTTTTGAACTTCAGAAAAATATTTTGATTTCTTACACTGATCGTGTGTAAATCCTCCCCCCAAAAAATCTCTATTAATAAAGAAAAACAGAACAGCTAACAAAGCAAAACAGTTTATTACCAATGCTGTTATGCTTTAGAACAGGGTAAGAGAAAAACAACCTGTGACTGACAGCAGTCACACTGCTTAATGAGCTACTGGAAACATCACTGAAATGTAGCTAAATACAAAAATTAACTAAAATTACTTACACTTATTTCCCCAATGTTTACAGATACTTTGGTCACAGTATTTGCAGATCAAACAAATTACTTACTGAAGAGCAAACTCATTAAATTAACGCATCAACTCAGAGCACAGCACTTTGTTTTAGCTACAGTCCAGTAGAAATATGGGAATACAGAGAAGTATTTAAAGATATTTTCTGTTTTAAAATACTTAAAACTTGTACTCCTCAGAGCACTGTATTTTTGTGGTTCTATGCTATCCAATCTTCTTGTAATGTCATTCCTCAAAATGAAAGCTGAGGACTTACTCTGAAGACTAGTACATCCTCTCACTCCAGAACACAGGTGCTGCTGAGTCATACTTACTCGACAAACAAATATTTATGCAACATTTCAACTATTTTTTTTCTCAGTAGAAGAAAACATAAAGCATCTGAAGCCAAACCACTTGGGAATTCAGGAGACAGCTTTTCTAACTGAAGTTTGTCTTTGCTGCAGCAGAGTAATCTTAAAGCACTTGACTATTACTCATTTAAGGGGACTTTTTGCAATTAGCAGTTGTTTCACTTTTGCTTTCTTCCTCACAGAAAGTAATATGAATTCTGAACGTCCATTGTAAAGGAAACTGTGGGATAGACTGGGAAACTGCTCAGAAGAGGGCACATACAGAAAATACCTACAAAATGACTGTTCTGCCATTGGATGCTTTTATTGTCTCATGAATTTACTGGGAGCCTGCTCATTACATTCGTTCCCTGGCCAATCCATAAGCAAACACACAGAATCTTAGAGAGGAACTGTCTCTTCATAGAATCATTCCTAATTTTAATCTGTTAGTTTCTATTTGATAAAGGAGATATTCCTAACAGCATGTAGAAATCTTTAAAAATATTGTTAATTGTGCAGTACATTGGAGCTCACACTTGAACAACCTCACACAAAAAGAAGAAATTAACATTATATAGTTTTGGATAATGCAAGTTTTCCAATTCTAGTAACTTTTAAAAAATTTAACAATGAGCAATATTTAAATACAACAGAAATTACTTCATTTTCATTTCCCTTCTAGCCATGCTTAACTTTTAGGTTTTTAGGTTCTAAATCTGCAGTCTCAAATCCACCCTTAAATAACCCACTGGACTCTTCAGTATTTGAAGCAGAACATTAGTTTTGACTTAAACTGTCACCACATCTAATACAGACAAGGAATGCAAGGGTACTTTATGACCACATATGCTGCCATACAAAGACATCCTCTGGCTATGACTTTGCTCTATATATAGCATTGAAAATACTGTATAGAAAGGAAGCAGACCAGGAATCCCAATTTAGAAAGGCTTTTGGGCAATTTACATGAAATGTATAAATTTAGAATTTATTTTATTAAAAATGAATAAAATGGGAAAACTCATGTATTTTGAAACAAATCCTGAAATTCTGCAAAAACTGTGAAGGCTTTTTCAATCCATAACTACCATCTGAATATTCAACAATTTACATCAAACGCCTACTAAAAATGAATATTTTGAATCATATTTTTGGACTATGCGGATGCTGTATGCCAGCTTCTAAAGCAACATGAAACTCCTCATCCAGAGTACAAAAAAATGTAGGGAGACCCTAAAAACGTAGCAGAAGCATTTCCGCACACTGATTTCAGTAGCCAAGTTTGTGCAGAAGTGATTCCACTAGATTCATAGGGTACTTTTTTGAGGCAACAGAAACTTCTCACTTCGTAAGCTTTTTGACCTTTTCCAGCTCTTCTATAGGTTCCCACTTCTGACGGATTGTCAGCAGCTGGAAGAAATGGAAAATATGAAAGTTAGCAAAATCCCAGTGAGCGTTTACTTCACTCCCACATCCCTCCCATATCATACATGAGCTTATTGATAAAGAAGTTCTAGTGGCTTTACATTTTCCTTTCAGAAATATGCAACTGATAAGATAGTACTTTGTTGGATAAAATCACTTGGATATTAATTAAATAATAATGCCAAATAATTTTATTTTTCCTTATCTTGGGTGCTCTGTTAAATTAAGATATTTTTCCTTCAGGCTGCAGTACTCGAACATTCTTACTCAATTCTGTATTTCAGGATCAAGGTAAGGGTAAACAGCACTTCCTCTACACTCCAAATTTCCACTGTTATCAATGGAATTGAGCAAATGGATGTTTGGGGTGGGAATGGACACAGGAAAACAACCAGAACTTGGGCATAAATTCAAGATCAGACCTACAGTGGAACAGCTGAATCCCTATCAATAGGTAACATGGTGAAGACATAAAGCAATGAATTCAGCATTTGTTTCTACTTTTAGCTAGATATACATCAGCTTTACACTTGTTTCCTCATTCATATTTTGCTAGTTTTTAGACATTTAAAAGAAGTGATTCATTGTGTTGGAAATTTATGCTATTTATACATATATTACACGTAAAAATTACCTTCTGAGGCTTGGTAGGATCAATAGTTTCCCATGGTTCTGGGCTGCCAAGCTTGTGAATGCTTTAAAAGAAAACAAAACAGGTATAATGTTTTAAGGTGTGTCCTTGCATACATTTTCATATGAGCAGCCTATTTTCAGCAGAGCTATTCACTTAAGTAAGGCGTTCCCTAAAACACAAGTTTACATGTTTGGGCATTCTGTTCTAAAATCTGGGTAGGAATCCGTGTGGTTTGCTTTATTTGCAGCTTCCAAAGCACCAAGCAAGCCAGCACTGTTCACACATCATCGTCAGGGAAGTACGCCGAAAAATCAAAACTGAACAAAGACACAAAGTAAGGGGACTTTTACCCTGACAGTTAAAATGCCTATTCCAATCACTTTAAAATAAATAAATAAACTCCCCAAGGCTTTAAGAGTATAGGATTTGGCTCCAGTTATCAGCCAAGCCATTGAAACACTATCTTATTTTAAGTTAATACTATCAAACGCTGGTCTTTATATACAAGTCAATAGCCTGGTTGCAATATATGTGCATCTCATCTACCTATCTGATTACAGGAAATTTTTGATTAGAACATTTAAAACTTCTAATACCTAAAGCAAAGAAAATATATAATTATTAAATCAAAAGTTACTAAATAACTTGGACTACACTCCAAATTAATCAATTTCTTCACTATTTACAATCTGCAGATACTTTAGTCAGTACCAATATTCTGGAATATGCACCTGGCTTATTTTTTTTCATGGTGTAGAACATGATGGTCAAACACTCGGTTGAATAAAAAGGGGTTAGAGTAAGTTCTAAGCAATAAGTTTTTGCTTACATCACATCAGATTTGCCGAATAGGGAATGGACACAAAAAGAGAACGCCCCAACTGCTGCCAAGGAAATTATTCCGGCCAGGGGAATGAGCTGGAAGATAAAATAGAGAAAAGAGCTGAACTTATGTCCCGGCTACAGACCCACGAGTAGGGGGAGCAAGGCTTACACAGAACTAAGGAGGGATTCCCCGTTCATGTACATTACCTCTATATTACTCTTTATAGTATCTCACTTTTAATTGGTGAACTTCACTCTTACCTTTACATTACCCTTCTCCACAGTTTTAATACATGAACCTTACGCGGGTCCCATTTCCTCGGGAAATCAAGCGGCAACCACGGTGCAGCCGCGCCCGAAGCCTCCGCATCCCTCCCCGCGGGCGGGTACCACAGCCCCGACCCCTCGGGCAAACTTACTTCTCTTTTCGTTTTAAGCGTGTGCAAGATGCCCTTGTTCATCCTGGCGGCGCTGCGGACGGGCACAGGCGCCTGCAGCCGGCGCTCCTCGAGTGCGGCAGGAGGCNCGGCCCGTGCCCCGCAGGCCTTCCTGCCGCCGAGCCTTCTCTGTCTGGGAGCGCAGCGCTCAAAGCTGGCTTCTCCGTTTCTCCTTCGTCTGCTTGTCTTTGCCCTTCTCCAAGCAGCTGCCCAAAGAACAGGGTATCTAGGCAAACGCCCAGGTGAGGACAGAGCCTGCCTCTGCCGGAGCTCGCAGAGGTGCCTATAGTGACCAAAAGAGCAGCCCCGTGTCACCGCGTCCCCTTGCGCTGCAGCAAAAGCTCAACCCAGATGCAGGTATCCCATCACTTTATTGTGTCCCACAGCTTTTATCACTTCCCAGTATCCCTGTCTGAGAAAAACTCCTTCCAGGGGCAGGCTGCAGGTGACAGCAGGCGACTCCTGTCCGTCTGTTTCTCCGCTGCTCTCTTACCCCCAGGAAAGCAGTGAGGGGAAGGACAGGCTGCCTTTATTGCATGCTTTGCTCGCTCCCTGCAGCAAGGAACACACATGACAGGGCTCAATCAGCTCTGCTGGTCCTTCTAGGGAACAAATGTGGAAGTTAAGCAGCAGCGTCTTTGAGACAAAAGAGCTGGCAGCGTTTTACTGTAACAATTTTGAGGTCCAGCAATTCTAATGCAAACCCTCAAACACTGGAAAGCAAAACAGAGAGTTTTCATACTTTTTATGAGCACTACTGCTGAGAAACCTTTGTGTATTTGGGAGGTTCATGAGCACTGTCTATTTGTTACCACCAAAAAAGCAACAGGATGGTCCTTTCCATAAAATGGTGATGAAAGCCACCAAGCTGTAGGGCAGTTGTTTGTATCTGAACCTTTCCCTAGGTTTCAATGGCTTCTATTACTGCCTCTTGCCCTCCTCAGTCACCAGCTGCCTTGGAACTTCCTTTTGTGATCCATCTCACCATAAACCACACTCAGTGCAGTCCCTAGTGTGCCTGTTATGAGAAATAAGTATTTGTCAATGGGCCTGTAACTTCTGAACCTTGGCTAAAACAAGAAACTATCTTTGACAGTGGTGTATTTTGTTCACCAGCATTTTCACTGGGAAAAGGAAAAGACAATAAAAGATAATAAAGACCTTCCTACTCTATTAAGTTAAAATGCACACTTCCATACAGGTAATACCAATTCCCTTAGATGTGTCTGTGTTATTTTAGAAGGTGATCTACAAAAATGTATTGAATGGTTGGGTGGCGGGAAAATAATTCTGCCATTCTTAATTCTTAATTGTCACTAAGCAAACTCCCTTTTTCTAAAGAAGAAATTATTATAGTTTGAGTTGATTACATACTTGTCTGCTTACTCAATCCAAATGTTTGTACAGTAAGCAGTAACTGATCTAAAATTACTCCCAAAACCCCTGACTTCCAAATCTACACCAAGGAGTTAAGCACTGACAACCCTTTCACTGCCTCTGTATTTTGGAATCTGCCTGTAAGAAAGTAAGCCTGTAGATAGGCACATATAAAACACCTTACATTTTATATAGAACAGGACTTACTTCCTCCTATTTCGTTTCCTGAAAGCTTTTCTATTTCGCAAATATTCGCTGTCTTTTGGAGACTTCACAACATATTTTAAATTTTATCATGCCATTTTTGTACTTAAAAGTAGGAAATCTACAGTAACACTAAGCTGTTCCACAGTGTCTTATCTATCTCAATTACTGGTTTCATCAGGCGTAAACCTACCCAAAGCAAACAAGATTTTAATTTATTTTTCATTATTGAAATTACAGAACTTTTCACAAGTGAAACTTTACTGTATTTCACATACCCTGAAAACTACAATAAGTACAGTATTAAAAAGCAGTAAAGATGCAAACCTTTCCAAAATCTTTGTAATATATTTAAAAATACTTATGCCACTCCTTTTTAGATTCAAGAGGCTAATTCTTGATTAGAGAATTTTTCATAAAATTCCAAGTCTTTTATGTTTAAAGATGGTTTTACAGTCTTCAACGATTTCACAAAATGTTCCTGTTTTACAGCAGTTGCTTCAAGTCCATTCTCTTGCAATGTCAACAAAGCAGCCTTTAAAAGAAAAAAAAAACAAACTTAAAGTCCTTATGTTTTGAATTGTAAAGAACATTGTAAGTATTCCAAAATATTTTACAAGGAACAAAGTATTAGTTAAAGCATCTGAAAACAGCACTGTATAACTTGTAGTTATTAAACAACAGATAAAGACCAAGTAAGGTTACCATAACCTTTTAATTCTCTTTTTCTGTCTGGATTAGACAGTACATCCTCTATCACTTATATATTTGGATTTTCTTACTAGTCTTCTGCCTTTTATGCAACTCAACTCAAATTCTGGATTTCTCACTTTTTTCTCTATAGCCTTGGCAGTATCTGGTAATTTCAGCTTGCAGTACAAAGAATACAATTCACCCAGATGTGAGTATGGATTAGAGAGGGCCACATGAAATAAAGGATAGTACAGTTCCTTAAGTTCTAGTAAATTATCACAGACAGACTTTATTCTTATTTGGCTTTTTTATTTAAAGAATGAACCCTCGTTCAGTTCTTCTGTTTTAATTATTTTCTTCGTATTTTCAATGCAAACTGTGGAAGAACCTGTACCACAGATGGCTTGGCAATATCGATGAGTTAGCTCTCCTTTTTCACTCCAAGTTGTTATTTAGAGTTCATTTCACAGATGAACCAGGAATATTTCTTACCTCCTTGCACAGATTTTCAATATCAGCTCCAGAGAAGAGGTCTGTTAGGACTGCCACATCTTCTAAGGACACATCAGTATCTAAGGGAATTTTTTCAGTGCAGATTTTCAAAATGGAAAGTCTTCCCTGTAAATTGGTGCATATTGTACAAGAAAACAAAACCAAACAAACCAACAGTTAATCTTTCTCCAAAGCAGTACCAAATTTGAAATTAGAACCAAGGAAAATCCAGAAAAGTACCAAAACTACCTGGTTTTGGTGGAAGAATAAAATGCTATTAATGGAGATAATGCTCTTCTTGTTGTCTCATCTATTTAAGGTCTGTTATTCACAGTTTCTCCTTACTACATGAAAATGCAGTATTTAGACTGAACAGGCCTGATTTGGCATGCTTTGGCTCAACTTTTACTGTGAAGCTCAGGACAAGTAGCTACACTACCCTTGGGAACAGGGCACAAAAATTATTTGAAGCAAGGACGGACAACTTATTTTGGTATTTCCTGAATTGTAGCTTTATTTTCTATGTATTTTCTATTTTCCATATGCAATACTATGACTACCTACACCAGTTAAAATGTTATTGGTGTTTAAAATACAAATATCTTTATGCCTTTTTTACATTTCTTAATTGTACCTTGAGTTTGGTGACTGATCTCCAGTGAAACACTCATCAATTGTTAAATATGTTAAGGAATATGCCCCCTTTGCTCTTGAAGTATGGTGGCAATTAATATCTCTCCCTTTAAAGCCACATATGGATGTGTAATACCTTCAGATCTGGAGGTGGAATATAGATCATCTTGTCCAGCCTTCCAGGACGGAGTAAGGCTTCATCCAACATATCTGGTCTATTTGTTGCAGCAACTACCATGAAATCTTTGTTTAAAGTTTCCTGAAACTCTAGCTGAATAAGAGATCATATAAACAAATTAGTGCAACATGGTTCAGATAGATAATATCTGAAGATATTAGTTAACTCCTAATGAGAAGAGGGGAAGGGCAAAAAAGGTCATGTAATTTTACATGTAGTTATTTTCCCTTCAGTATTAGTATTTTATCCTTCTTGAGGTAAAAAAATGCCTTGGTGCAGAGCAGATTACACGACAAAGAAGAAATTTAATTATTATCTGCCTCGGCAATAAATAAAGCTTTTCTTTGAGTTAAGATTGTACCAAAGAACTTTTCTATGCAAAAAATTCAGTATCCTACAATTCTGGAACAGTTTTCTTTATTATTCCCCCAGAGAAGAAAAAAGAAGAAAAAAATAAGAATTTTTCTTCATAAGAAGAAAAAATTTATATACAAAAAAGCTAAATATTAAATGTGAACAATTCAGTGACAAGTGAAGGTACAACTTTTTTGTTTAAATAAGTAACTGATCATAACTGCGCTGCTTTTGCAGGCATTATGTGTGAGAAAGAACTGCAAGTGGAATAGGGGAAGTACTTATAAAAAGTAAGCCAAGGGAGGAACTTTTTAAAGAGTAAAAATCACACACTCAATCTAAAAAATGACTTTAGTGTCAAGAAAAGGGTTTTTGTGACAGAGGATGAACACCAACTAGTAATGCTCATTAGCCTGTGTGGGTATTTTGTTCAAACAAAATCTCACTGAGGAACAGGGTATGGATTATACTATATACAGTATTTTCTAAAAACTAGTAATTATGACAGAGTAAAAGAGCTTCTTGCATGTTCTTACGTTTGAGGATTTTAAGTTTAAAATGTGAATGCCAACAACTTAAATTTTTGAAACAACTGGACAGCATTTCTCATTTTTTCCTATACAGAAAAGGGAGCATGAATACCTTTCTCTCCTCGCCACTTTGTTCTTGGCACTGAGCCTCAAGCTGCAGCTTGCCTCCCCTTCTTTCTGTAACTTTCAGCCCAACTCCATCCAATTCATTGAGAAGAACAGAAAGAACCCGCTCTGAGACACCATGGCCAGTTCTGCAGTGTGCCCGAGATCCCAAGATAGAATCAATCTCATCTAGGAATATTATTGCTGGAGTATTTGCTCTTGCTTGGCGAAAAACCTTTTAACAAATGTTAATAAAGTAAAACATTAATGCCTGAATTCTGTCAGGTAGGTGAAAAAAAAATCCCACTTTCATATATTCTGTATTTTACTTAACTTTAAAAGTACATTTGTAATGATTCTAGGAGCTGTCTGGCTTACATTTACTACTGGCACATTCTGCTTCTTATTTATATTCTTAAATGAACTGAAAACAAAAGGGTAGAAATACTTTCAAAGCTTAACACTGGTCTAATTTCAGGGATAGATTCTCACTTTATCTACGCGTGAATCTGTAAGCCATTTCTATTTTATAATCAGATGAGAGCTTTATCATCTTTTCAACAACCAAATTTAGGTCTAACTAATACTTTACAAAAATCAAGCGAAAATAAACTACAGACCTTATACAAATTAAAAACTGTACCTGAGACAGAATCTTCTCCGAATCTCCAACGTAAGGTGAGAACAGGTCAGCACCACTTACAGAGAGGAAGGAGCAGTGACAACTTGTGGCCACAGCTTTCACCAGCGTGGTTTTGGCACACCCGGATGGGCCGTAGAGAAGAATCCCCCTGGGATGAGACAGGCCCATCCTGGCAAATGCCTCAGGAAACTTCATGGGCCACTCAATACTCTGTCAATACATCAAAAAGGCATGAAATTCTTAGTAACAAGTGATCAATAAAACTGCCGAGTACATCGTTTCCTCTGCCTGATACAAACATTAATTGGAAATCAGAGAATACTGATTCAGTCTTTCTTCATATAATGCCCCCTGTTCAAAGTTTCCATTTGAAACAGAACTAAAAGCAATCCTGAGAAGATAATACCCAAGAGCCACCCCGGACAGATACTCAGGAATGGACAAATTATTTGGCTACAAGCTAGGTCTTTTCCAGCTCCTAAAAACATGCATATTTTCCCATGATATTACTATGCTTGGTGGTGGTATCTTGTGACTGCAAGATTTCTAACTCAAACATTGTAATACCTTAATGTAATGTTTAAAATACAGTTTATAATCAGGTAATTTGCAAGAGAATTAATTTTCATAATGCAGCATACAGAATACCTTGGAGCACATACTTATTAGAAATCAGCTGTTTATCTAAATTAGTTTAATACATTACCTGTTTTAACTTTAATTTCACATCTTCAAGACCACCAATCTGCTCCCAAGTCACAGGTTTACACTCAGTTAGTCCAACTGCACTTCGAAAAGAGGATGGTTGAATTTTTTTAAAAGCCTCTTGGAAATCTCCCATGCTAATCTTGGTTTCAGTTTCAGTTGAATCCTGACAAAAAAAACCAGATAGGGCACATTAACAATATTTTAATGTAATACTTAAATGCTGCATTTATATGCAAAACATTTCACATACGGCTAAATACAACTAATAGGGAAGCCAATTCCTGACCTAATGAGCTTAAACACTGCAGGCACAAAAATGCAGAACAGAAAGTAATGTTTCAGAGAAAACTACTACTCCCTAAATTATAGCTGCATTAGACAGTGATCTGCTAAATTGAATAGCTGCTTTCGGGGTTAACACACATTGAGTCCTACAAACTTCTGAATAAAAATAAAAAAGTTGCAAAATGCATTTTCACCACACACTGAAGAATGTAACACATTTTATCTCAAACAGGCTATGAAATGCCACTATTAAACCACGGATGCATTAACAGAACTAAGGTGAGAACTGAAAGGACTAGAAAAAATAACATTTATATTTGTAATATGCTTGGTGTGAGCCTTCAACTTGTTGAGCTTTTCAAGTAAAGCTTATTATTAATGAGGAAAGGGTAGTACAAATATTACTGACACCGTTCTTGACTGATTTGCAACCATACCAAAGAGCTGTGGGACACAGCCTGCATAGCAGCTTCTCTGCAGAGTGCTGTAAGGTCAGCTCCAACATACCCAGTCGTCATTTCTGCCAGCTTAGCCAAATCAACCTCTGCAGAAATGGGCATATTCGATGTCAGCAACTGCAGGATGGATCTTCTCTGTGTAACTGTTGGGGTCCCAATAATAACCTAAACCAAACAGAATAAACAGAAATTTTAAGTAGATAATTTGCTATATTCACTTATTTTACAGACCTAGGCAAGCAATTTTGTCTCTGCTTTATATTGCCTACTGAAAATTTATATATACAATTATATCCCAACTATAGAGTTTTACAGGAAACCTATTACCAGCACTATACAAATGACAAGTATTTAAAATACCATTTACTTTTCAAGTGAACAGTGTTTGTATAAACAATTGTTCATAAGACACTGTCAGATAGTGTTTATCAAGTCCCATAATACTGAAATAGTAATTTCCTTACACCACAAGCACTAATAGGAAAAAATAAAATAGATAACATTCATCATTCAACATAGATAAACATTCATACATTATTGAAAACCTGGTAAAACACCATCATAAAAATACATCTCGGCAATCTATAAATCCTGGAAAATAATGAAAATTTTAATTATGAAAGCATTAAAAACTTGATTAAACTGGTGACCTAGGAGTGGGTTTGGCCAGAAAAATAAATAATAACAAGCACAAGCACTGTGTGTTGCATAACTGCCTGTGTTTCTCTTCTCTGGACTACCAGGCTAATGGAAGTCTTCCAGTGTATATCCAAACTCTGTTACTGAAACCTGAATAGAAGTTTTGACACAACAGGTTACTAGTTCTCTGTCACAATAAACCTTTAAGGAGAGATGTATAAATCTTCAGTGTAGGATTTAAACGGAAAAAATCCAATCCTGTCAAGCTAAGCATCTATAAGCAAACAAACCTCCTCAAGATCAGGTCAATGTCTTTATGCCAAAGAAGCATAAAGACTTCCTCCATCCATTTTCAAGTATTTGGAGTTCTGTGTCCTGAGAAAAAAAACCCCAAAACAACCATATCCAAGTTGCAGCAAACTGAAGACAGAAACAAGACACCCGTCTCAAACCTGTAGAATCCCACTATGAAACATGACTAGAAGACATCAAAAAACCTACTTTATTAACAGGCCCCCTCCACCTCAATAAGGAAAGAGAAAAGTGAGTGTATGAGTAACAGGGTTGATTTACCTCTCTGTCAAATCTGCCAGGTCTTCTCAGTGCAGGGTCTAAGGCATCAGGCCTGTTTGTTGCTGCCACAATGACCATCTTACCCTCGCTCCCCGCACCATCCAGCAGCGTCAGCAACTGAGCAACAATACGATCTTCAGGAGCATTGTTTGAACGTCCTCGCTTTGGGCATAAAGAATCAATCTCATCAAAAAAGAGAATGGTTGGGCCCTCGTTTGACATCTCTCTGCCCTTTTCAAAGACTCTTCTCAAATTCGCTTCACCTTCTCCGGGTCTTGAACCATGGAGGGCTGGGCCACTGATGCCAAACAGATATGCCCCCAGCTCTTTTGCTACTGCCTTTACCATAAGAGTTTTCCCTACACCTGGGGGCCCTATTAATAGCACTCCATTAGGGACAGAAAGACCCAGCTTCTTAAAAGTTTTTGGAAAGCGGAAAGGCAGATCAATCATTTCTTTCAAAGACTTCCCCACATCATCTAGTCCTGCAACGGATGTTTTTGCAGTGTCTTCTGATAGATGTCTGTACCATTCTAAAGTGATCACCTCCTTAATTTTTATGCTTGTTTGAGGAGTTATCAATCCAGCTTCCTCCTTCAGAGGGTCTGCAGACAGTATTTCAATATACACCACGGGATTTTCGGGACTTGGGGCGACAGTAACAACATAATGAAGTGAAACATACACATTTCTTAGCAGTTCTCTGATTGTCTCCTGCAACACCGCTCTGGGAGTCGACTTTTTCAGCGCGGCGCTCCTGAGGACCACTCTCACAGCCGCTTTCCGCAGCTGTCGGTACGGCAGCAGCTGCAGCTGGCCCACGCCCAGCGAGAGGCCGCGCAGGTCCCGCGCCGCCAGCCCCGCCGTGCTGCACGT
>WEIT01005628.1:182580-192930 GCA_013389985.1 Dryoscopus gambensis
CCCGCGCATGCGCCACAGCCGAGCACGCGCGCTGGGCCCCGCCTCGGGCTCCGCCTCAGCCCGCGCGGGATCGCGGAATGAATTCCGTGGCAATGGAGCTCTGAGATCGTCGTGTGTAACCTGTGTGCCAGCACCATCGTGTCAACCTGCCCATGGCACTGAGTGCCAGTGTCTCCTTAAACATCGCCAGGGACGTGACTCCTGGGCAGTTCATTCCAATGTCTAATCACCATTTCTGAGAAGAAATTTTTCCTAATGTTCAACCTAAACCTGCTCTGGTGCAGCTTGAGACTGTTTCCTTTCCTCCTGTCACTGCTTGTCTGGCAGAAGAGGCTAAGCCCACCTGGCTACAGCCTCCTCTCAGGGAGTTGTAGCGAGTGATAAGGCCCGAGGCTCCTTTTCTAGAGGCTGAGCCCCCCGGCTCCCTCAGCTGCTCCGCACAGGGTTTGTGCTCCAGGCCCTTCACCACCTTCGTTGCCCTTCTCTGGACCTGCTCCAGTCCCTCAATGGCCTTCCTGAACTCAGGGGCGCAGAACTGCCCGCAGTGCTCGATGTCCGCCACCTCCCTCATGCCCTGCCTCAGCCACCACCCTGGCCCTTCCCTTCTGAAAGGCTGTAAGAAGCACTGCTTGTGAGGTGAATGCTGTGTACTGGAGACTTCTTACATCCTCATCCCACAGAAGAAATGCACTGGCCCTATTTCTAATTGCCATCTGGCTTGTTCTCCACAGGGCTGGTCATGGCAGGGCTTGTTTGCCACCCTCATTTCTTTGCCATCTTTTCGTCTCCTCAAGGCCACCTGCTTGTTTGGTGCTTTTTAAACATGTTCCCAAATGTTTGGCTTCTCCATTCCCATGCTCTGCCAGTGCTTCCCTTGGCTCCGGGTAGCACCTCTGTCACCAGCGGTCAGGATTGAGTCAGCTGTGGGTGCTGGTTAAAAACAGGCGGGGAGCTGGTTAAAAACACACTTAAGAAGCTGCTGATACAAGTAATTAGACACAAATATTTATTCAACACTTGGTACAATTGTTGTAGTATGTTGCTCTGACAAATGTTTAGTCAGCATTTAAGAAAAGTTTTGGTCCACCACCTTCTTAGACTGTGCCATGAATTGTGCAGTACTTTTATAAAAACCTTCCAGGAGGTCTGTTAGCATAGTGGGCTACAAGATAAAACCATGATCTATGAAATTTAGTACATGCATAGTTTTATTCTTGCAAGTAGCTTCATTTTAAAGTCAAGTCGCACATGTGCTGAATACATACAGACTGTGAAACCACAGGCATACAAGAGTTGGGATTTTAAATGCACAGTGCCAGTTGGACCCAGTTATAGTCATAGTGTATATTCACAGTTATATTCACCAGAGAAGGTGGTTTGCAGCACAACTACAATCTGTCCTGCTTTGCATTCTGAAGGCCTCAGGAGGGGCAGCATTAGAAAACCTTTTTGATGGTGTCCTGGTTAATCACATTCCTTACTGAACCAAGGCTGTACACAAAATATTTCAGGAAGCCAGATGAATAAAAGCAGGGAGTGTTAAAAGCACCAGATCATAATAATTCTAAATGCTGAATAGGAGCTCACAAGAAGGTTTTTGCTGCGCAGTGTGAAAACCAGCAAGCCTTTTCTTTAAGCCTAATTATGTGCAAAACGGCCTGTAATACATTTCCTTTCAGTTCATGACCAAATTTTCTCATTTCAGTGTTTATTTTCTATTCCTCTACTTCTGGATATCTACTTAATCTTTCTTTTCATGGCATGGTTTTCTACTGCACATGTATGCAAATGTTTATATGGAATATGCTTATATGGAATATGTAGACTTACTAGGTATTTGGTGTAGGACATACTAATGTCTGTCCAGAGAACGTACAGACAAAAGATTGTAAGGAGCTTTCATTCCAAGAAGGCGAATGTATTTTCTAGCCAACATCTTATAAACACATTCTCTTGTTTTATTTCTTTCCGTCAAAGGTTCTCATAAACACGAGTGCCCTCAAGTACGTACTCAATTAAACAAAAAACATGCTCTGTTTAAAATGGCACATTTGTGTTTCAGAGTTTCAAACTGTAAGTGGTAGACCTTCTGCTTGGTTTTAGAAAGTTGTGTTTGGGAAAGAAAAGTATGGAAAGTTGAATATTTGCAATGAGCTCTGTGGTTTGTATTCATATGTGGTGGTTCCTTCTAACAGACTTATTGTAACATCTGGAAAATCTGATTTCTTGTGAGAAGGAAAACACCTGCAAATCTAATCTTAAGTAACAAAGTAACAAAAGTTGGTGTCCAACATAAAAACTTGGCTATTGTTGCTCGATAAGCACATTTCAGTCAATTTTAACTTAAACTTCTTTAAGTTTTTACTGTAGTTTATTGCTGTAATACTGATTATTTTACTTTAAGGCACTGATAGTTCAGTTCTTTTTAGTATAGTGAAGTGAAGCCCCCACAAAACCAATATGTCATATTGAAAGTGCACAGCATTGTCTTTTCTTGAACAAACTGTGGGATCACAAATGCATTATTTGTACATTTTAATAGACAACTTTGCTGAGTAACATCGCTCTGATTTCAGATGCATACTTTTTAGTAGCCATGCTCCTGAATAATTTACAGACCCCAAAATTTACAATGACAAAGTGGCAAAAAGTATTCCACCAAGAATCTAGTTAAAATTGACGAAAAAAATGGAATTAATGTTTTAAACAGTTTTCTCACCATTCACTAGATGGCAGCTGATCTTCAAGAATGGCTGTATTTCTCCTTTCAGATCTGATAATTTGGAGGGAGTAGCCATCAGTTCTTGAAGAAATCAAATATTGTCCAGCATTGTCTTCACTCCATTTCTAATATGAAACTGAAAAACCAGCACAGTGAGTGTTCAGATAATTTTCAGCTTCATTACTTTTTCTTATTGGGCTTGCTGCTCTTTATTTCTGGGAAAAAATGTTCCTTTTTTTTTTTTTTTTAATATTTAGTGGGCCAGATTAGCTTTTTTTAAAAGGACAACATACAATTATTAAAGGTTCTAAAAAGAAAGGACAATATTTTGTTTTTTGTTTGTTTTTTTTTTTTTTTAAATATATGTATGGGGTTTTGATGGACTAATGTTCAAAATTCCCAATTATTATAACTCATGAAATAAAATATTTGTATTTTGTTACAATAATTCCCAGCATACAAAGTAAATAAGATATTAAGCTGTATTTTTTCAGTAGGTTTTACCCTATCTAATATTGGAATGGAAATTTTTATTTTAAATTGACAAATGAACGGTGCTTTTAACATAGTCTTTTTTCGTGGTAGATGGATTTGAAGATGTGGTCTGATTGTTTATTAATCAAATAAGGATAGTTCAAAGTGAGTAGCAGGCACGTACATGCTTTAGGGCAGGATTTTAGTATTTGTGGAGGTTCTTTGACTAAGTATAAATGCTGTATTACACTTGGGCTAGATACTGCACATTTCAAACACCATGCTTTATTATAACAAAACTTCATAAATAAATAGTAAAGACATGCTTAGAAAAGGAGTGGAAAGAGCTTTTGTATGTCTGCATGTCTTTCTGGGAGGGCCACCCTCAATGTGTTTACTCAGTTTTCTAGTGAGCATCCAGTCTTGTATCTTTACATGGAAAAAGTTCCCATTGCAGTTAGGAATTTTGGATGGGCGAGGCATAGGGAGTTAGGTCCAGGCCTTACTGTGTGGAAAATCTCTGCCTGCTGACAAAAGCTATGGTGAAATTACTGCACCTCAGACAGACAGTACTGATGCTGCCTCTCTGCTGGACATCACTGCCACCACAGCAGATGCATCAGAAAAAATGTGTGCACCTGGAGCCTTCCAGTGGAAACTCACTTGTCTTAAATTGCCAAGGAAACTTCCTTCCTTGCTTTGTAGGAATTTCTGCCAGTCGTTTCTAGAAATGTTTTATTTTCTCTTCTGCTTTCTAGGGATTTTCTGAGTGTATCCTAGGAGTTTGCCTGGTGTTTGCCCTCTATTTTCTAGGAATTTTCCAGGTGCATCTGGGAATCTCCTCTATGCTTTCTAGAAAGTCTTTCTAGAAGAATTTCTAGGAATTCTCTCTACTTCGTAGGACCATTCCTCCATTCCAGGAATCTATCCAGAACTGTCTATTCTACCCAGGTGCTCTAGGAATCCTTGCCATACCTGCTTTTTGAGCAGGAGCAAAACATAAAGGCTTTGAGTCTGAAGCTAGTTGTTCAGTAGATCTGTTTTCCCACCTAGAACTTAGCTTGAAAAATACCTAACAATTTTGTTCACACTTCCCTTCCTCCATACCACAGCTATGTGTTGTACTTTTTTCTCTCCTTTCCTCCAATTCAGATAGCTAGATTTTCTTTTATATCTTTCTCAGGATTTGTGATAGGCCATATTGCTTTCCTCAGAAGAACTATTATAATTTCTTCTCACAGTCACAGAGTATTCATGTTGGGCTATAAGTCAGACTGATTTTTAGAGCAGGATTGTATATGTCATTGAATCTTAACTTTAAAGTTCCAGCAAGATCAGGTACTTTACAACTTTTATTGATAGGAGTCAATAAAAGGCATTGATTTACAAACAAATATTTTTAATATGGAGGTAGCACGAAGACTAAATCAGCAGATAATTAGACTAATTAAAATATATGTGAAACCCCTGTATTACCCTGGCTACCATCACCTGCACTCAGGTTGTTATTTTGTTCAGGTACTTGTTTTGCTCACTCCACTTGGCTTTGGCTCCTAATAATTTTTTTTATAGTTATGTTCAATGCCCTTATCTATAGTATTTTTGTGAAATTTGAAATCCCTTCTCTTTGGAGACTGTAAAATTAGGTAAATGCATTAGCAATTAATCCATTTGTGTTATCATGGGAAACAATCTGCTTTTCGGAGAGGAGCTCAGTGTTTAATTACGTTAGAAAGCCTTTGGTGCACTTGGTTTTGTTTCCTTTTGTTTCACTGTTTTTGTTCCCAAGCCCTCTCAGGCCTCAGAGTGCACGGATGGGCCTTTATGCCCCTGACTGCCTTTACCTGGGTTCCCCACCCACACCTCTGCCCATGAGCCCCAAGCTCTATTCAAGCCCAGGCCTGGGCCTTTCCTCTGAGCTGTAGGTTTGTGTCTTCAGAGCTATCTCTGGAGTTCCTGATTTGTTTATGGGCCTGGTCTCATTAGCATGGGTTTGTCTGATGGCCTGGACTCTTGGGCATTGTTCCTAGGCCTGTATTGCTTGGGCTTAGGCTTCTTTGTCTGTGCTTTACCATCCTTCTTATGAAATTTGGCTGCTGGTTTTTTATCGCTTACAGAGCTGCTGCTCCTTGCTGTTCTCCAGGTCTGTGTTGTAGCATTGCTGGCGAGTTGATTGTATGTAGTAGGGCAGTTGATGTAGTTGATAGTATGGAGCAATGTGTACATTGGAACATTTCTTTGCAAATAGGTACTTCCTTGTTTGGGAACTGTTTCCTTGTAAGGTTTTGTATTTTACATGCGTGCTGTCCAAGTTCTCAATAAACCACTGTCAGCTGGTATGGATGTCTGAAACTATTAGAGTTTTTGAGTAGTTACCACATACTGTCATCTCCTGTAACTTATTGTTGTGGAGTCCTGTTTGCATACCTTTATCCACAGTTTAATTATCTAATGGAATGTAGAATGTTTTATTCCATTTTAAAAATAAGGAAACAAGCACATTCTAAAAAGTACTTGTGATTAAAGCTTATTATTACTATTTTTGGAGATACCCTGAAACTTGTGTCATTTCCCTAGTGTGGAGTCCTTACAAAGCATGTCAATATTTGTCATAGCAATTCTTTAGTCTTTCATTTATGCTTTTATATAAAGGTTGAGGGGAAAGTACAAGAAACAAAGCCTTAATATAATATTTCTTCACTAGGAAGGAATTTTGTTATGTAAGGGGCATAGCTAACAGTTACATCTCGATTGTAAATTAGATTAAATGGAATGGAACTATTCTTTACCTATTGTGGAGAGGTCTATGAGTACCTTTAATCTTCTGAGACATCCTAGGTCTTAGTCTTACCTGAGAAATGCTGATTAATTTGGCAAATCTGACTTCGACTTAAGCACTAGTAATTTGATACAGATATACCCCATGCAGTGCTAAGTCTTGAATTCTATTAGTTAAACCACTGTGTTCTCAACTGAGTGCAAGGTATTTGTTTTTTCTGGTATAAAAATTGTCTTTCAGGAATCAAATGCAGGTACTTGGGTTATGTTCCCTTAGCTAGTGTTGTGGAAACTGATATGAATTTCTTACCTACCAAAGAAATGGAAGCATATGTTTAGGTTTGTAAATCAATGTTATCAGTGGATATAGAAAACATATTTAAGGCACTGGGAATAACATGATATCTGTGTGTTTGTTTTTTCTGCCCTTGAAGAGGGTGAAGCTGAACTTGGAGAGGGTTGTTTTCAAGAACAAATGAGCTACTGCCTGCATGAAGAATTTGGAGGCATTGATGACTGTAAGGCATGAAGTTTGCAATTGCTTTGAATTTACATCAGTGTTCAGGTGTTACCAAGGGCCACCCCTGTTCTTTAGCAAGAATTGTAGCAGTGTATTACTTTGGAAAATTGCTGTGAGGATTTCTTTTCCTAATAAGGAAGTATTCTTTTCCTTTAATTTTTCCTGGTAGAAGAATTACAAACTCATCTTGTTTATAATGAGATCAACTTAGTGCTGTGATGCAGATGTCGTAATTAGGCTTTGATCTTAACTTAAGTGGCTTTTTTTCATTCAAGTAACTAAGCAACATTCTACTGATGGTGTCTGTTTTGAGATCTTGCCTTTAGGGAGCTGGCTGGTTATACGTGTGCAAAAGATGATTTGATTCAGATCCCTACATTGTTGTTTTAAAGTTTCAACCTATGCATTCAGGTAGGCATAGAGTTAGCAGAACTGGGAAAGAGGAAGAATAGAAGTATTTACGATAGAAATACTTTTTTCTGCAACCTCTTTAACTGTGCAATGAATATTATAATTATTTTTAACTGAATGCATTGAAGTATCAAGTCAGAAGCTTAAGAATGGTCTTCCAAATTCATGTTACATGGATCATTGACAGTGAAAACATGTACTGCTTGTGCAAACAGAAATAAAGACTGATTTTTGTGTTTCAACCTATCAAGCCAACAACGTGGCCTTAGGCATAGTTTGTTACATCACCCAAGCTGGTGGGGCAGCTTGAAAAGCACCATGACCATCAGTAGCCTGAAGGAAATGTTGTTTTTCCAGAATCTTTTCCCAAAGGATGTTCTTGTCAAGTGTAATTTCATTGTAATTGAAAATGATGATTATAATTTGTGAAAGATTAAAGGGAATAATTAATAA
Source organism: Dryoscopus gambensis (assembly GCA_013389985.1). Taxonomy (NCBI): domain Eukaryota; kingdom Metazoa; phylum Chordata; class Aves; order Passeriformes; family Malaconotidae; genus Dryoscopus; species Dryoscopus gambensis. The sequence continues at coordinate 189,939 of WEIT01005628.1, forward strand.
TAAAGCCACTTGTCAAATTGAATCTTGTTAATGGTAAACAGCTGTTTGTTACTGTGGTGAACGTAGGTCTCTGAAGCAGTATCAGTGGAATAATTAACCTATTGAGGCTGGTGGAGCTGCATCCAGTCACAGCAGATTGAATTATGACTTCAAATGTCCTTGTTGTATTTGATAGTTAGCCAGAGTATGAATATTTTCCTTTCTAAAATGCAGTTGGCTAAAATTTAGGGTTTTTTCCCCAAGGGCATAGCTTGAAAAGCAGGACTATTGAAATTATCAATGCATCAATAAAACCACCTTTGCTAGCTATCTTGAATAAAACTGATTCTTTAGTTTGGAAATTCTTGTTGGCCTGCATTTTGAAGAAAGAAACTACAACATCTCAGTTGATCTCTAAGGAAACTTTTAACATTTTTCCCCCTTTTGGGAAATCTACAAAATCAGAACTTCTGAAATAAATTAGAAATTAAACTTAGCTTTTACATGAATCATATTCCAGGACCCAGAGCAGTCATCTGATGAAGCAAGTTGGTATAATCACTTATAGCTGAGCACACTGTTGGTAATTTTTAGTGCCAGTGTCCAGGAAGTATCTGTAAAGCATGTTAACTCATGTGAATCATGACTAGGGAATTAAACTCACGAGACATGTGATGGTTCTCTCCCACACATCTTACAAGGCCGAAAGTGACTGATGACTAAGTATATCGGAAGATGAATTCTTTCTGAAGACGAATTCTTTCACTCTGAAGGTTCTAAGTAGATCTGGTTCTAGAACAAATGCTTTCGTAAAACTAAAGAGTCTATTTCTGTTTTTCCAATCCGTTATGAAATTAAATATCTCAGTAGAAGCACTTTTCCTCAAGTCATGCAGTATATGTTTTACCCACAGCGCTCTGATTCTTAGCTTTTCTTGACTTTATTTTCTCAGCCTTTTTTCGAAGTTGTTAGAGGTTGTGCTATTTTTAGGATCTTGATTTTTCAGTTAAGATAACTAGAGATCAGGCTGTATCTCTTCATAGCTCTAAATTCACTTCTTTGAAGCCCAAAGCTGCATAAGCATAGCTGTTTCCTACAAGTTTAATGGAAATAAGAGGCTCAGTAACAGTTTGCTTGTAGACTGGAGCCCGCCATTGGTTGTATTACCTTTACCACTGCGAGCAAGAGGGTGAGAGTTAAAGTCCAAATTTGTAGAATTGTTTGCTCCATTGCATGTAGACAACATTTATCTTAAAAATAGCTCAATAGGGGATCAGTTATCTCCTAGGGAATTAATTTGAAAAATCCCACTAAATACTTTGGGAGTTGGATGGAGCCCTGACAGCCAATTTAAGAAAAACTGTACTTTGCACAGAACAGAATGTTACTGTTCAAAGCATATTTGTGTGAAGCTTGTGGAGTTCTGCTGTGGAAGAATCTGTGTAAAAATTACTATATGCATTTGTTCCTCAAATAAATCTCTGCTGATCAAATTATTTTTCACTTTAAGAATGAATCTTTAATTATTTGCCGTATTTGAAAGCTAGAATGCTTCCAGCTTGTGAAGTCACTAGCAATCACAATTCTCCTTTTGAACTTCAGTAAATGTGTTCTCTTGCTTTGGTTCAATTTTTATCTGAAATATTGCCTTTGTCTTTACAAAAGAAAATAATCTTGAAAAAAGTGCGAACAGGGAGATTGAAGTGATTAAGGTATTTTCATGCACTTGTTTTTAAAGAGGAGCTGAGGACCTGCTGAATTAATCATGTGACATCTCCCTGCTAGAATGACTCTGAATATAGGGGAGGGGTAAGCAGCTTGTTGGCACAAAGCTATTGCAAGACTGCCCACCCAGATATATGGCTATGTTTTTATTACCTCCCAGGTTTGATAAAGTGAGTGGATAAATAGTCTCTCAGCTTCAGATTCCCCTTGAATACCTGAAAGAGCACCAAAAAAAGAAATTACAATAGTCTGAAATTACAGAGGATAATGCATAGTAGAATCATAAGATAAATCAAATGTATGTCCTAAAAGGAAATAGAAAGGATGAGACAGCTGAAAATAAAATTTTAAAATTGGAATTTATAGCTGTTGTAGCAGTTAAACTAAAGTTTTACCTTGTAAAAAATGATACCAAATTTAAATGATTCGTAAAGTGCCTTTTTGTATGGGCAAGGGAACCTGTGCTGCACTTTGCTGTTCTTTCATCATGTGTGCCTTCTCTGCACCTCCCTTGCAGTGACATCTGCTGGGAAAAGCAGGGAGCCTTTATTGTAATTACAGCAGTTTGGAAAGAAAGCTAATCTGAAATGAAGTGTAAGTATAATTTGTCCAAGCATGTGTAGATTTCCCTATGCAAGAATCTGGCATCATGAAGAGATGTAAATAATATGGAGCATTCCAATTCTAAATTTTAAATGAAACTCAAAGCAGTTACAATGGCAGTTTTTTGTTTCTTAGCTACAGCCACATATATTTGTTGACATATTAAGGAATAACTATAAAATACCCATAAAACTAATTTTACAACTTAAAATATTTTAATTTCCATACTGATGTGTGTCTCAAGGAAATGCTCCCTCCCGCAAATTTACTGTTGATATAACCCAATTTTTTTTCTAAAATATATTTTGGTATTTTTTAATGAATGAATTTTGATCTGTTTCATATCTGTAACTTAACACAGTGCTCTAAACAAAGAAATCTTCTTTGTTCAGGGATAAATGGGCATTCAAAGATAATTTATAGATGACTGAATATAGAGTGAGACTTTCTGGTATGTGGTGGTACTTGTGCTATGGTAACACCAAAAAGATTTGAGAAATAGGAAAAAATCTAAGTGATGTAAAGCAGAAACTGCCTCTTTTTTTTAGGAGAATTAGAGAATTTCAGAAGTGAGAACTGCTATGTTTGGTAGTCAGGCAGTGTATTGAGATGGAGACAAGAATTTGAAAGGTCTGTCCTCAAGTAACTTGATGAAATTATGGTGGTATTATAAATAGTGGAAACA
>WEIT01005631.1:1611-13526 GCA_013389985.1 Dryoscopus gambensis
CCAAAGCCAGTAGCAATACTTCACACCAAAATCTGACTGTCAGTTTCATTTATTCAGATAATAACATCAAACAGGAAAGTCCGAAGTACACAGTTGGTGGGACATAAGTGTAGTGAAGTCTAGTTACCCAGCAGCTTCAATTCAAACCAAACTTTTAACTATAACTCTCTCCTGTGCATTTTGTTACACATTTGGTAATGCACGACATAGTTCCATCTCCTTTTGTTGTGCTAAATTTTTTTCTAAATGTTGTGCATGCATGCATATATACATTTATAGACTTATATATGAACTTCCATCTCCAGATGCAAGATATTATTCAGAATAGGTACACTATCTGGCTAATATGCGTGATATGTCTATTTTGGTAAAATCCAAGCATGCTGGATTTTATGATTCGTGACCATACCCATTCAAGCATGTTAATTTCTTTAATGAAATTTAGCTCATGTATAGGGCTTGTACTGTCAGTGGCACAATTTTCAAGTGATGAGATGTCAATAGCTGACACATACATTTAACTTACATTTAATCTCTTGTGAGCTTAGACTTCATATATGTAATTTTTTCCTCCAATGTGACCAGGGGAAAGATTGTTTGATGGTGCCAGAGCTAATTCTGCCAAGGTTTACATCAGAGTAAAATTTCTGTGCCACCAAACTAATTCTGAATTAGTTTTATCACTGGAATATGATCAGAATGATAGGAGGTCTAGGCTGGACTTGTAGTTTTAGCTTCAAAATTCAAAGGCAAGATAATATTTATTTCCCAGTCATAGTCAAACAATATTTTACCTTGGTTGTTTAGAGAATCAACAGCATCGTTTACATTTTCCCTTGCATCCCTATACATGCCTTCTTTCACTCAAATGTACTTGTAGGGCAGGAACATGAGATAAAATGAGATCTAAACCAGGATTTTTCATGGGGTTTTTTAGAGTTCAAATGCCTATCCTTTGCTCTTAAATCACTTAGCTCCTTCTCAAATCTCCAAAGTAGTTTAAAAAACCCCAAGCCCGCAAACCACCCAAACCCAAGAACTCAACCCCTGAACTTGTTTTTATAACATAAAAGTAGAAGATTCTGCCAAAAATTACCTACTCTCATTGGGGATTACTCCTTATTTATACCATAACAATAATTTCAGATGAACTTTCTTCAAGTATGGGAAAAGTTAAAATATCTTTTCAAATAGGACAGTGTTGAAGCCACAAAGGGGGTGTTCATATTAATCTCTTTGTCTGGCTATCTTTTCTTCATATTTTGGCTGGACAGAATCTTCCAGATCTGTAAATCATTACAGGACTTTTTTATATCATATTAGCCACATCAAATGCTATGATAACAAAAATGGCAGGGCTTTTAAGATCCTAATGCAGGAGTAACATGGCCCAAAGGGCCATAAATAAATTTAGTCAGTGCCAAAAATGGATACAGGTCTGGGGAAAAAAAGTCTTTCTTTCAGAATTTCATGTTTCCTTCCTGCTTAGAACATTATTATTCTTGGCTGAGTATTTATGACTATTCTGCTGTATGTCGATGGATATATTGATGTACATGCAACTGAACTCGTCCTCGGAGGATAACATACAGGCAAACACATGGACACTTTTCCTTTTGGCTTTACTTTTCCCATGTGATTAATTATCTTTGTTATGCTATGAGGCAATATTACTGCAAATAGATGGAACGAATGCAGTCATATCTGGAAAACCCTCCCATTTCTGCAAACCAACAAGACACAGGAAACTTGCTAACATTGCTGTGCATGAATTTAAAATGGTGACTAAGTCCTGTGCCAATTTAATTTTTTTTTATTTATATAATGTATATTAATTAAATGCGGAAATATACAATTTTGACAGGATGTTAGAATCCATACACTCTGATCTCTCTACACCTTCATAATCAAGCATTTTAAACTGCAGAAAGGAACAAAGCTCTCTGATTTAAATGACTTCAGTCCAGCTGTGGGAAAAGACTTATGACAAATGCAAATATTCATGGCTAGACAGGTGCCATGACAAATATTCTAGTTACTGTAATAAGTTTATTTGAAACACATGGCTTGATTTTAATAAATACAGTCTCTTAGTACCAGAGCAAATGATTCCATTTTCATAAATCAAATACCTAGAGTAGTTCTTTATTCTGAAAAATTCCTACGATATAATATATTTATAGATAAGTATATATTGTATTGACTATGCAAAACAGCTGAGTGATAAGGTCTTTACAAACAAAGTTACATGCACTCTTTGTGGAGATTAACTTGAAAATATTTACTTTAGAATATGGCTCCTTAATATGTATCTGAATGAAACTTAGATTTTATTTCTGCTGTGGAATATATTGTGAATTACTACCACTTCACACAAGTCTGTAAAAGAAAATAAATAATTGTAGTTATATTTATGCTGAGAAAACTTCATAAATTTCAGAGGCCTTTAGCAAATACACATGCAGGCAGCTAAAGCAGTTCATCACTAACCCACACACAATTCAGTCAGCTACAATAGACTGTATACACTGAGAAAACAGCTGTCAGTGTAGGCATGGCTTCCTTCTGAGTTATCTCTCCTCTAGAACTGTATGAGAAATGTAGGACAACCATAGGACTATCAGAGAGATATTGTGTCCCTTAAAGGGTAGTCTGATTCTCATATTAATGTGACCGAATTTAAGTGAGATTGGTCTAATATTGAGAAGAAAAAGAAACCCTTCAATACTGTAGCTGAAGTGAGATGCTGATCTGTCTGGTTATAGTGGCATTATGGATGTAGGAACTGCGCTGCAGAGCAGATATTTCTTTTTCCCATGATCTAGACAGCTGGAAACTGAAACTCTCTTGGTGTGTCCATTTATCTACCTGAACAATAGACTATGGCACATCTACTCGTATATCTATGCATGATGCTAGCAAATATGGTATTTCACTCTACATATGTGATGATATAGCATATTATAAAAGGAAAATAAGATGGAAGGACAGCTTTTCCAGGTCAGGATGAAAGGGACCATCTATCCAACCCTCCTGTTTAGGATACGAGAATGGATGATAATAGATAATGGGAGAAGGGTAGACAGGCTGTAGCAGTATTTTCTTCATTTCCCCCCACAGTAATGAGTTGGAGTTCCACAAGATAGGTGGAATGTCACAGCCCTCACAGTTAACCAGTATTGTATTAAATAGCCCTAGATGAGGGTTTTTTTCCTCAGAAATATGTCTAGATAATTTTAAAATTTTTATCCTCCACAAATTCTTGTATCAGTCAAAGATTAACTATACACATCACACCTCATTTTCTCTTTTTCAGAACATCAATTTTTACTTTCATTACTCCCTAGTTATTTTATTCAAAAGAGAAGTAAAGCGTTGGTCTGTATGAGTTAGAAATCTATTCCCTACTTAACTGTCCCTTTCCACACTGAAGACTAATTTTTTTTGACTAGGGAGAACCAGAAATTCAGTGTCTTCAATATAATGACACATATGCAGAGGCATAAGCTTGCTAGGAGATAGAAAAATTGACTTTTTTTCTTTTTGTCTAGACACACAAATGCAGAGAGGTTTTATCCATTACCAATGATCCTAGATACTATTCTGAAATAAAAATAAGAAGAAACTTCAGGTATGGCCTTACTATAAAACCTGGTAGATTCAGGCAGGAATTTAGTGGCAGGAATTTAGGCTAGAGTTGTGAAAGGGTTAGTTAGTTTGCTCAAGCCTATAACTTCAAAAAGGTGGAATTTCCACCATAGATAGTTGAAAAAAAAAATCCTAAACATATCCAGAAGATCAGATGAGAAATAGCACAACTGAAATACATTAACATATGATATTATACAGGAAATTATACAGAAAATATATTACTAAACCCTATGTCTTTCATTAAGTTGTGGATCAAATATAAGTATTCATCAGTACATGATGGTCTTTCTTTAGAACACCTTTGAGAATTTATCTTAATTTTAAAAGTACTATTTTTTTTTTTATAGAATGATAGAATATCCTCAGTTGTAAGGGATAACTTAACCAGGTACTGAATGAGACTAACAGGCCTGTAGTTTCCAGGGTCTTCCTTACTGACCTTCTTGGAAATCAGAACAATGTTCACCAGCTTCCAGTCATCTGGGACCTCTCTGGATTCCTACAGCCTCCTCATGAGGGGAAGTAGAGGGGGAGGCACTGATCTCTTCTCTCTGGTGAAGAGTTACAGGGCCCAAGGGAATGGCCTCAAGCTTTGTCAGGGGAGGTTTAGGTTGGCTATTAGAAAAAGGTTCTTCACCCAGAGGGTGGTTGGGCACTGGCACAGGCTCCCCAGGGCAGTGGTCACAGCACCAGCCTGACAGAGTTCAAGGAACATTTGGACAATGCTCTCAGGCACAGGGTGTGACTCTTGGGGCTGTTCTGTGCAGGAAGAAGAGTTGGGCTCAGTGATCCTTGTGGGTCCCTTCCAAATCAGCTTGTTCTGTGATGAGGTCTCGCCTAAGTCTCCTCTTCTTTAAGCTGAACAAACCAAGTGGCCTTGGTAGATCCTCATGTGGCTTCCCTCTTTTTTAAAATTTCTTACTCATGACATTGCCAAACATTGAGGTTTAGTAAGCACAGTGGCCTGCAGTCTAATAAAGTTAGAATCACCTTTTATCAGTCTAGGCAGTTTGATAAAGAAGAAATTTTTTTTGGCAGCTATTATCCGGCTATTCTTCCAAAACTTAAAAGCAGTGATGGTTCCCAGTAGTTGTCTAGTAGCAATTCCTCTCTTCCTATACAAGGTAATGGGAACCAAGTAGCAATCTTTCTCCATCTGCTACATAGGTTCTGTTCAGTCTTTGAATTCTCAGGACTTAGTAGTCTGCTGGAAAATCAGTTTCTGATCTTATGATCTCCCAGTACCCAGACTCATTCTGCTTGTGAAATTTTAGCTGATGTCTTCATAGCATATGGATTTAAGGCTCTTTTCCCTCAAATAATTGATGAGTATCAAAACAGTAACATACTTTGCCATCATGTCAAGCCAAACAGGAATAGCCAAAGTTATTACTGATTTTTTAATGTGCCATGGCTGCAAGTAATGTCCATGGGTCTCATGGGAGACAGCTTTCAGTGTCCGCATTATGGTTCTGCAGATGGAAGGTAAGTGGGAGGCAGCTTTCTTACAGGTCCTCTTTAAGGGTGGTATAAATATAGATTTCAGCAGGACATAAGCATCTGTCTGTGATTAATTGTAGCTAGATAAAAAAGCTCCCTAAATCATGGCATTTGGGTTCTGGCTCTGATTTCAGACTACAGAACAAACTTATGCCCACACATCTTTAAACCTTTCTTAGATTTGAGATATTGTAAACAGAATGTTGGCAGACGCTTATTTTGAGCAATCCAAAACAGTCATGCTTGATACCATCAAAGTGAGATTATGGATATATGTTCAGGAGGATATATTCTCCTCAGCAAGCTTCTCAGTACACACAGGCATCACAGCTCTGGAGGAGTTTGAAGGCCTTCTTGTCTCCCCTGTGCTCCTGAGTTGCCAAACTGTCAGTGCTTGCTTTTGTTCAGATATATAAACTCAGTGGGTTACTCATTTGAGGATGAACTTCTTACCAGTAAGGTCATAATCTGTATTTTTCACATTCGTTAAAAATTATTTATTTGTACCGTTGTTTGTTTTCAGATCAATGGTCATACATTCTAGCAGACAGCTGGGGCTTAAAACACTTGATTTTATTTTAAATACATTTTATTTTATTTTGGATAAAAGCATCTGACTAGAACATGAGCTCTGTGATAAAACCATGCATTTTTCAACTTGTCAGAATCACCAGATGAACAAAAGATCTCTAGTGCTTTTAAAGAAACCCACTAGCTAGAAATATTTCAAAAGTCAAAGATTTACAAGCCAAGTTTGAGAAGTTACTTTTTTTTTAGATTCCTTTAATACTATTCAAGACTTTAACTAGGAATTTTAAATGGTCCTTAGGCCCTCAGCCGCCTTTATTCTAAAGTTTCTTGTGGATATCTCATTGAAGCATACATGCATACACACACATTGAGCTCATTAATTTTGTGATCTTCTAGAGAAAGCTATGCAACTTTGCAGATCTCTCCAGCTGTTCCATAGTCAGTGGAAAAGAAGATATCATACCGCTTATAGACAGCTTTGAGTGGTATTTCCTAAAGAAATCAATACCAGCAATACGGCTTAGCAGTGTTTCCAATCAATGAAACAACAATCGCTTCAGCTTCTCTCTTTTATTCAAGAGAGGTACTTGCAGTTCCTGGCTCCCACAGGTTGAAACTCAATCTTCATCTTTTCCTCTCCTTTCTTTTAAAAACAATATCTGTTTTAAACATTCTGTCATCCTAGGCTGTACCTTATGCAGTCCATTCCTCCATGTTTTCCTCAGCTGCTGAAAGAATACATTTGGATATGGAATGACCTGTGCAATCCCATGTACCAGAGCATACAGTCTCGGCATAACTGCATCTTGCCTTCAACAACAGTGCCAGCTATACTCAGTGAAATGAGAAGGTTTTTAACAGTGTGGGAGATGAACTGCAGCATCTGGGAGAAAACTAATTGAGCCTTGCAGGGTTCTTTGTTTTGTTTTAGTCTAGTTTTGGCCCTACTGATACTACTGAAACCACTGCATTTAGAGCTAGGAATTCAAATACTAAGTTAGGGGATGGCAGAGAATGACAACAACAATAATTAAATAACTGCGTTTATAGTGGGGAGATGATGTAGACGTCACTGATGAACTGAGTTAGAAGGAAGAAGGATATTTATGCAAATGTGTGGGAAACTCACTCAGAAAAGAGAACTGTCCTTTTCTGCAGCACTCATGTCCTTTCACATGCTACCTGACAAGATGCTTTAAAACTGTGACTTTAGAAATTTTAATCCTGCAAAGAGATATATTACATTAGGAAAAGTAACAGTAAACGAAGGGCACTCCAGCACACCTCAGAGCACTCAAAATAATGGCTTGTCATAGTGATGTGAAATCTGAAGTAATCCATTATTTAGTATGTGTATAACACTACCTTTTTAGAGATTGTTTGGATTGCAGAAACTTTTTGTCCTAAGGCAACTCAAGTGGCCCCAGAAACTTGATATTACATTTCAAAGAGACTTTCCCTGATGTAGAGATTTAAGCCAGATGACCTTTACTGAACACAAGCCTTTTCATTTGTGGTAAGAAAACAATTGAATCGACCCAAGGATTTATTTTATTAAATTATATAGGCAAAAGCATTTTCTTTTTTCCAAACTTCTGCATGGTTAGGATTTGAAATTACTCTGCCATCCCCTGATGATTGTCACTGAGATAGTTTAAAAAGGTCCATGATGCAGAAAGTGGTTTTTATTTAAAAAATAGCATACTAGCTAACAAAAAACCCCAAACCAAGCAACCAAACAAACAAAAAACCCCACACAAAACAACAACAAAAAATCTTTCCCAAGCCTTCAAGGCTGAAACAATTCATGTCATTTAGCACATAGTATTTCACAGAAACTTTGCTGAATTGCTGGGAGGCTATAGATAAAGAAATAGGAGAAAAAAAGATATTTTTTTCTTATATCTCTTTGGAAAGCAGCGAGAGTGTGGAAACAATCAGAAGTATACACTAAAGTCTTGGATTTTACATAAACATCTGTCTAGAAAGAATATAAGAAAATTTACAGCCATTTACTAAAAAATCTTTTCCATGCTTTGGTGGCATGGTAAAGTTTGAAATCTGCGGAAGTATGGTATCCCTTTGCTAAAGCTGCTTTCCTCACACATCTTAGTCATTACTCTTTAGCCCTGAGTGCATACCCTATGCTCTTATACTTTTCTGCTATCCATATTCCTTCTGATTTTACAGCTTTTTTGTTTAAATTCTATTCTGTTTGTCTTCCAGTCAAACCCTCTGTTCTTCTTCTGGTTCCTTTAGGAGTGTCTTATGTTATTCCTGAACTAAGATTGATCCTTATAAAGCCCCCATATTTTAAATTATATTATTTTATGAGGATATGAGTAGGAAAAAACGTTACTATAGACAATATGAAATATTAAGGTAAATAAAATTCAATGTAACATTTGAATTCTATCTCTCAGATACTATTAGCACAGTTTTCCATTGCTGGAAAGGCTGAATTGACAAAAAACAGGTGCACTAATGGTAGTGATGTTGAAAATCTCATGATTACACTCAGATATTACATCTTAAGTTATTTCTATTATAATTCATATTAGAGTGGAATAATGACATAGTCTTTTCACCAGTTACTAACTATTACTCAGTGATGTTTATAAAAGAATTTCTGCGTGCAGAAACTGTAATTTGCTGCACAGAATTGCTTTCTCAGCAGCTCCCTTCTTGAAAACATCATAATCAAAATCATTTACTAAAATGTTACTACAAGTATTCATATTACTGCTACTGCTGCCACTTCATATTACTGATCACTTATCACATTGATCAATCATTGAAAGGAGTGATAACAACAAAAGACATTAGGCTATCTACTAAATACTTACAAGTTTCTGAATTTGAAGACCTAAGTCTGATTTAAATGCTGATGAACAACCTTTAGTTAGATTAATTCCTGGCATCAAATCAGGGAATTATCCTCACTATATGCAGGGTGGCTAAATTTGGACCTGGCCCACTAATCCTAAGGAAAATATTGAAAATCCAAAAGAAAATTGAAACTCACTTTTTTGAAAAACAACTTAATAATCTGAGAACTCTTCAGGTAAAATGGCTATGAAGATTCAAGAGATTTTTCATGAAGTGTGGAAATTTAGACAGAATCTTGTTATTCTATAAAGCGTTATATTTCAAATTATTGATTAATTGTATACTATTCTAACCAAATATGCAATCTGATTTCTTAGAAACTTACTTAGGTGTCAGGGTAAGTAATGGTTTCTTTTGTAAATTAAGCTGTGATGAACTGTATAAAAATTCAGAAGCTTTTAGCTTGAAAATAAGTTTTTCACCAAATTTTCAGTATTAACCAGACATTCTTTTAATTAGATGGAGCATTTCAAACACCCGAGGAAAATTTTTTGTGGTTTGAAACTGACATCTTTACCTGGATGAAATTTGATAGTGAGATAAACAAAATTGTGAAGAAGCATCCTGAATTTGAATAACATTGAGGGTCATTTCTGCAAATTAGAGACACGATTAACATCACAATTAAATCTGTAATGTAAATGGCCTCAGGAAAAGCAAATTAATCTTAACTAAGCAATATGAAGCCAGTATTGGCAGTTCTTATGATTTTAAACCAAACCACCTGCCAAAGCCTCATTCTCTCAGTCAGTTCCTTTTTCTTCAATTAGATATAAACAGATAAAGCCCAAAGGATTTCAGCAAGAAGATAAATGTTAACTAATCGAGTCTGAAATAGCATATGAGCTTTTCTTTGTCACTTGTCTCCTTGAGCATCTGGTCTCAGCTACTGTTACATTGTTAGAGAACAATGAGAGAAGGAAGTTCAAAGCACTGACTTATGCAATAGCTCATTTGGCAATTCTATTTGTGTCTGACTGTATCTAAAGAACAAGACAGCCTTCATTGCATGAAATAACCTGACTGCAGAGACTGGGCAAGAGTCAGTAACATTTATAATGTTTTTGCAGTAACAAACAGAGTTCTCCTGTGCTTTCTTCCTGGAAACACGTATTCTTCCTGGGAACATTTCTGGGAATAAAAAGCTAAGAGCAGGAATCTATTTTTGGAAAGGATTAACCTCTATGGGTTTTGATGTTAACCCTTAAATAAAGATAAGCAGAGAGGAAGAGCTTCCTGGCAAAAGGGTTATCTGACCTTTAAGATAACAAAATATTTGTAATCAATCCAGAAACTCTATAAAGGCCATTTGCTCCTCGATTGTACAGAGTCTAAATACAAAAAAACCTTACAAATTAAACATTTAATCAAGTAATGGATGGCTATTAAAATAATTTACATATCAATGCTTTCTTAACAAGAAAACTGTAATGCTCAACTGCAGAGGAAAGAAAACTGAAAAAAACAATTCAGCTTAGAGCCATTCTTTTTTTTTTAAATTATGATAAAGTCCAAAATTAATGAAGTTTAAACTGAAAAATTATAGCTTCTACCTGGAAGTCCACCTGGACTACAGAATGATTTTTTTTTTTCTAAGTGTAAGAAATTATACACAGAGAAGATTTCATACAATATACTTTCATAACTTTACTTCAAGAAAAAGCAAAGTATATCCTTTTTTCCCCTCTTCTTAGCAAGAGATGGCTGTCTGGATTCAATCTCTTGTGTTTAGCATTAGGATATGCAAGTATCTTGATGCAAACTCCCTACATTCATTTCAAGCTGATTAGACATGACAACAGTTTCAATCTCAAAGCCATACAGTGACATTAATACACAGCGACGTCCAGGCTGATAAGTCCTTCTAAAAGGAGGTGATCTTTTGCCTCCTGCTGGTTAGCATACATTTATTGATCCAACAAATGAGAAAAGAGGTCCTTAACCTCTGGAGCTTATATCCATGATTTCAGTTTTAAAGAAAAGCATGCTCTGCCTACTCGATTAAAACCAAAAGTGTGAAGGGCCTCATCATTTCTCTACTTCAACCTATGCAATGTGGGAAGGCCAGTGAGAAAATGAAGAGTAAGGAATCTTACTACATCCTGCAGCTCAGTGACACCTCTGTAAAGCAGGGACTCTGATCCTTGTCTTCCCAATGCATGCTCATTGTACTCTCCATTACAATGTCACTGTACGAAACACTTCCCTTTAGGAACATGACTTGAAAGCACTGCAATCTCCTTCGGCCTCTGGTCTGACCTGGATCTGGTCAACTCCTACCAAGACAGTCTAGGCACATTAGGATTTGTCACTTCTGAAGTAAAAATAACTGCACTTAGACATTAGAAGAGTCTATACCAACAGCTTTTATACATGAAGCAAAATGGATATGCCAAAGAGGCAGTGCAATTGAGCAGTGCACAATTATTTCATTAAAAATAATATGACCACAGTATATTTCATTAGGTAAGTTAAATACATATTATTCAAGATTTGACTTGAGACCTGCTCTGTTGGAACCATGGACAGATTTTTTTCAAATTACTCCAAGACTAAATATGTTTTTGTGATTTCTTATATAATTTAAGGGTACTTTATGTGGGAGGAATGTGAGAAATGTAAAAAATAAGCATAAAAGTTGAAATATAGAGGATAGCATCAAAGGAAGAAAGTTATTAAAAAAAACATTGCTTTTGTCTGATCTTCTAGAATGGCCCAAACCTGAGCCACTTAAATCATCTTATAAATTGAATTTAATACATAGTATTAATACATTATACAGGGCATATTTTCTATGCTTTTGTAGTGGTTTGTCTCTGGCTGCATGCCAGGTGCCCACCAAAACTGTTCTATCACTTCCCCATCCTCAGCTAGACAGGGGAAAGAAATATAGAAAAAGAATTGTTGGTTGACATTACAGTCGTGGGCAAAACAGACTTGACCCAGGAAAAAAGAGCTTAATTTATTACCATAGCTATCAAATCAGAGTAGGATAATGAGAAATAAAACCAGATCTTAAAAACACCATCCCCCCACCCTTCCCCTTTATTCCTGGCTCAGCTTGACTCTCGATTTCTCTTCCTCCTCCCCTCCAGTGGTGCAGGTGAATTGGAAATGAAGAATGAGGGTTCTGGTTAATTTATCACTGCCACTGCTTCCTCCTCACCCTATTCCCCTCCTCCAGTGTGGAGTGGGGTTCCCCAAGGCTCGGTATTGGTACCAGTCCTGTTTAATATCTTTATCAATGATTTGGATAAGGGGATCGAGTATTCCCTCAGACAGTTCACAGCCAGCATTATGTTGGGCAGGAGTGTTGATCTGCTGGACAGTAGGAGGGCCCTACA